>JAVTVY010054367.1:0-31573 GCA_036873755.1 Hanleya hanleyi | reverse complement strand
GTGCTACAACAATCTTGGCGGACTATCTGTCCAATCGTAAACAGTGTGTTAAGGTAGCCTCAGCAAAAAGTACCTGGGACACTATCAGAAAGGGCGTGCCTCAGGGGTCTATTTTGGGACCCATGATTTTTAACATTTTTATTAACGACATTTTATACTGTATTACTGAGGGAAAGCCCTTTAATTATGCGGACGACAACTCTGTCTTAGTTAGTGGTTTTAGCAAACCTGAAGTTGTACGTAAATTAAAGTCTGCAAGCTCAAATGTGATAAACTGATGTAACTGTAATGAAATGCAGGCAAACCCGTCCAAATTTCAGATTCTGATATCTGGTGAGAAAGGGGAGACTACTCTCCAGATAAACGACAACTCTGTTAACAGCACCCAAAATGCTAAGCTCTTGGGTGTGCAGTTAGACAACTGCCTGAAGTTTGATGTACACGTATCTAGTATTATCAAAAACGCTTGCAAGCAATTAAATGCACTGAGAAGGCTTGCAAAAAACCTGGATCAAGCATCACGTTTAACTATTTACAAGTCATTTACTTTGTCAAATTTTAGATACTGTCCAGCAGTCTGGCATTTTTGTGGCTCAACTAATACCAAAAAATTGGAAAAAGTACAGTACAGAGCTCTGAAGTTTGTGTTCCAGGATTTCACTGCGACTTATGTTTCCCTTCTCGAAAGGGCGAATTAACCTAGCCTAGAAGTAGCGCGACTGCGAAATATCGCAGTTGAGGTTTTCAGAAGTGTAAATAAAATGAATCCGGAGTATCTTAATGACATGTTTAATGTACGATCTAACTCGTATAACTTAAGGAACTCCAATAAGCTAGCTAGAAGCCACTGTAGAACCGTCAAGGCTGGTCAACACTCTTTTACAGATTTTGGTGCAAAAATCTGGAATGAACTCCCGAACGAACTACGAATCACAACTGATATTAAGGTATTTCGAAGATTGATTAAGCTATGGAATGGTGTTCAATGTAAATGTAATATTTGTGGGGGTTAACTATTCAGATATCACAGTATTAAACCAGTCAGTAATGCATGTTTCCAATATTTTTATCTGTGATATAGCGTAAGTGTATACCACTATACAGTGACACTTTACATGTATCTGACTGTGATATTTATGCTAGTCTATAAACACAGTTCTAAAAGTTTTAATATATGTAGATACTAATGTTTATATTGTTATTTTATTTATCTATTTAACTTGTCTTGATACTCAGATTTATTAGCTCCTAATGAGCTAGTGTTATCAATATTGTACCTCTGAGTCTAAATAAACTTTGTATTGTATTATTGTATTGTATTGTATTTACTTTTCGATCGCATCGTTAAGTTGAAACTAATTCGATTGGTTGATGGGTTCTTCACAATGACACAATGACACGCAATAGTCATACTAAAAATTCCTGGTTTAAAACAATTTGCGTCCGTTGGCTGAACCAAACCGTGTAAAATGATTTAAGAAGTATGTCTCCATGCTCAGGCCATGCACGACACTTCATTTTCAGGGACTATAGCCTGAAATTCATGCCATAATTCCTGAATTCACTCGGCGGCGAATGTTCTGTAAAAAATAGAAAAGGACCCATGAATGGTAATGAATATCCTTCTGAATTCCTCGAGAAGGAAACGCAGATGTATGGCCTGAACGTGTAGAAAAAAATCCTGGAACATTTGGAGGACGTATTCGCACGAAATGAGAAGATAAAGAAATATTCATTAATGTTTGATGAAGCTGCTCATAGCCGCTAGCACCAGATATAGATTATAACAGAATTAACTTAATCTACTGTTGAACTCTACTACACCTTGAATACAGTGCAGCATTATAATGAGGAAAAGTTTCAATAGATGGCGAGATCGACTCCCTGTATGCGCTGTGTTGGTGACCTTAGCCATACATGAGCTATGTACATGTATGTGATGAATCAGACAGCCTCTCCACATTCTTGGCATCCTGCCCTGGATGCCAGCGGCACCTACCTGATCTTCTGTCCCTGTTCACATATCCCCTCTAGATGCACATCTTGTCTCACCAATTTGACACAAACACAGTCCATATATGAGGAATAAATTAACATTGGCATCCTCACTCACCGTAAATATACGAGGCAGACATCACATTTTCTCCTTTTAGTATCTCGGAATATCAGTGGCTAGAAATCAAGATGAGACCATCGAGGCCATATTTATCTCAGCTTCGATTGTCCAAAAAATCCAGACAACACAATGACCCCTAGCGGAATGTGTTTTCTGTATATGACAAACAGGGTCACGAGAAGCTGTTAGCGTGCACCAGCAACCTTTTTCATTCCTGTCTCCACACCCACAGTAAATATACGAGGCAGACGCCATATCGTCACCATTTAATATATCGGCGTATCAACGGCTAGAAATCAAGATGAGACCATCGCCGCCATATATATTGCACCTTTGATTCTCTAAAAAAATCCAGACTATAGAATAATCTCTAGCGGAATGTGTTTTCTGCATATTACAAACAGGCTCACGAGAAGCTGTTAGCGTGCACCAGCGATCTATCTTATTACTGTTAGTATGCACCAGCGATCTATCTTATTATTGTTAGTATGCACCAGCGATCTATCTTATTATTGTTTTTTGTTAACAAATCTTCTTCGGGCGAACCACATATTCACCAAGTTCACTACAACCTCAGTCATTAAACGAGGAACAGAACGATATTTGATTCCATATAGAACTCCATTAGAACCATACTCATATCAAATGTACGTGGCAGACATTATAGATTCCATTAATATCTCGAACTTTCAATCGATTCAATGATCTGTTCGCCTGAATACATAGCTGGCCGACATCATGCATGTGTGAGCGCAAAAAGAAAAATGTCCACGGAAATAATTCCCTGCTGCTATGCTTCTCCATAGGAAGCAATGGTCATTTGTTTTTGGGGAGTGTGATCACATCTCACTCTTAATTACTCTACTAAAATTGGTCTGAGCGAGTGGAAACAACACCCCTTACAAGAGCTTCTCTGTATTTTAAAAGCTTTCAGGAGTGCGATTTACACTTGCAGAATCATACTAGGGGAGTGATTTACAGCACTCCTGATAATTTCAAAAATGAAAGTCTGCGATTCGCAGATAGGTAGGACACCAAATAGGAGCCAGATATATTTGCTTTCGCACCGGATAATCGCTCTTGCTTTTAAATGAACGGAATCAGGGGCACGAGCGCCAGTGTTCAAAAGAGCTGTCATTCATCATTGAGACTTAATGTCCATATCAGAGAAAAAAACTCAGAAAACTGCTACTGTTCTCGCATTAATTCTAGATCTTGCGCGGTATAGAAGAGGGATTACATTGATAGCAAGGGATACATATCTTGATAGAAGCTAAGTGCATTGCTGTCCAAATAATAATGCATGAAAGATGAAATCCTAAATTGGGACGGTTATACTCCACACACAATATGGTTTAAGCTGGGTTGATCCTTTCAACGAAATCCCGTATCCATTGTTATCCTCCAGGCCCAAACAGAACCCGACGCCTGGCCGATCAATGCGTAACACAGAGCTTAACTTGTCAGAAAGTCCAAATAGTGTATATCTAATGGGTAGTGCAAATAAAAAAAGTTTTATGAAGTAGGCAATATAAACGACGACCTCCAAATCGTCTTTGTCCCATATATGGCAAAAATAAGACAATTCATAATTCTATTGGAGAAATAAAGCAAGCCAGGCAAGAAACTTCACAGGAGGACGAAAACATCCATAGTACTTCGATAGGATGTGTTGTCGTGACAATAACTTTATTAGACTATATTTAATATGTCTTCCTATACACCCTGTATCCGCACTGAATGAAAATATCACGCAGGTCGAATTTCCGTTAATACGCGAGAGAAATTGCCCGGCTTGAAATTTACCTTGTAAAGTGGCGAAGAAATTTACATCAAACAAATTTCGAATATTTAACCGGAATATCGACCCCAAAATGCCTTCCGGAAAATGACGCCAGTGTAACGTCGTCAAAATGACCTTTTTGGATTGTGTTACGCTTTCTGGTAGAACTTAATTGACCCAAGGGTATAGTGCGGTAAGTTTCAGCTCCGTAACTGACGGAATAAGAACACATTTAGGGAGAGAAAGGCGAAATGTCTCCCCCCTCACCGGGTCTGAACAGGTTACAAAAAGCCTATAGGCATGGTTCCGTTAAAAAGATTTTCCATTGGGGTGACCATTCGCAATTCTTGTGGGTCTGAGAAACAACTCTCTTAACGGTGTTAACCAGTTTGGACTGTAGTACAATGGGTATGTCTACGGCTGAATACTTAATGTCGGATCTGACTATTATTCTTCTTCCATAAGACTCTAGGTTGCGAAATTAATACGCTCGTGCCAGTGTACTCGGTTTGGTTGTTTTACAATTTGGGAATCAATCAAATTTATCCCTGAAGATGACAGAACTAAATGTAATCACGAAGATAAGTTCGCTACACTCTACGGACAATATCATTCATTTGGATCTGAGACATATCTCCGATACGTGCGTATATATCTGATATATCAAACTGCTCCGTCGGACGGGATATCAATCATCTTGTACAAGTTCGATTTTTTTCTGTTCCCCTTAGCAGCCTGTGCTATCCGCCAACCGGGTCACAATCAATCTTCCGCTTTTTGTCAAGAAATCGGCTTCGGACGACCCATATGTTTGTTTCAATTTGACACAGTCATAGTCAATAAATGAGAAAATGAAAACTCTTTTGACTCGGTTTAGAGCTCTCTTGGCAACCATCTTCGGTGTACATTTTCAAGGCAGACGATTTATCGGATCCAATCGGCTACATGGGAGCGACCCAATTGAATGAGCAATCCATTACAGACTCATGATAAGAACTGCATTCAAAACAAAGTCCAGAAACCTCTTTCAATATTTGAGGTATATATTCTGTTAAAGATTGGATTGACTAATATCGTACGATTATATTTATCTTGAAGCACATCTGCAAGGTACTAAGCATTGCCCATGTAAGTTTTAAAGTTGCCCATCAAGGAGTAACCGAGATATGGTCCAGAAAATCATACATTTATGTAGACGAAAAAGGGCGATAACTCTGGGGAAAGGTTTCGAAGCTGTCGATCAAACAGTAGCTGAAACAAGTTCGGTCATACTCACGAACGGATGACCAAATGAACACGCGGACGGGAAATGTGATTCGCATAATTTCTCCACACCGCTAATGTCAAAAGGGTTTGATAGTAGTACTTGTAAGATGTCCGGCGCTACGTTTCGAAGAATGCACCTAATTTCGCTTAAATCTTGGCTGGAGGCAGAGTGCCACGAATTTTTTACATACACAAGGTTGACTGAGATACATCGTATCATAACAGCGAATTTGAAATGCATTTGGATGGAAGAAATCTTGTAATTTGATAAGGATTTTACGCAAAGAACAGCATGATATCTTGCTGTCAGCATTGGCAGATCTTCACCGTCTCAAGGCTCATTCTATGTCGATTTGGAATAGAGAAAGTATTCGGTCGATTATTGAAGCAATAATTCTTCTATGGAGTACGACTGTTTACCGGATGTCAGACCAGACGCTTATGCTTCCCCCACAAAACCCCAGTTTGCGAAACTGCTGGACACAAACTCCTCAAACATATATTGTCAAAGTCATGTACTGGTGAATTGGATTAAATAAGCGAGCTGCCAAACTGAAATTGGTAGCTTATTTTGCAGAGATGTGGAACGGTATTCACAAAGTCGTGAGCCTGGTTTACACCCGAGCCTGTATACTCTGTCTAGATTATTCAAAATTAGGAATAAATCAAATTTATCCCTGAAGATGACTAAACTTAATGCCACCGTGAAGCGTAGTTCGTCGCGCTTTATGAACAATACCATTTGTTTGTGTCGACTAGATATCCTTGATAGATACGTGTATCTTAGACATATACCACTTTACCATCGGACGGGAAATCAATCAGCTTGTACAGGAGATCAAGTGCGATTTGGTTTTGTATCCCTTGGCAGTCTGTCTTATACGTCAACCGGGCCACAATCAATCTTCCGCCTTTTGTTAACAAATCGCATCTGGATGGACCACATGTCTGTCCAATTTGACACAATACCAGTCAATAAATGAGAAAGAAACCACACTTGACTCGGTGAATAGCTCCCTTGGCAACCATATCCACTATGCATTAACAAGGCAGATACCAAATCGGCTCGACTTAATATATGTCGAAGTATTAATGAGCAACAGAAGAGATATTACAGACTCACGAGTCGATTACAAAGCAGTCCATAGACCCTCTCATAGACATTTGTTTGAATGTATATATTCTTCTTGGGGTTAAATTGGCTGGTGATACGTTTTTATTGATCGCGACTAAGTGGCGAAGCTTATTTTTTAGATGGGAGACCTCCTGCTTCATCACGATGGCTACTTTAATTGTTGAAAATTGTCACCCGTTTCTCTCTGGCAGGAAACTAGCTTGCTTCTATATACTTCTTTATATTTTCATTTCATTCCTGCTTTGAGTGTGGTGCCATTATTGTCTTGGATCTTCAGTTAGGTCTTTAGAATTCACCGTATTCTCGGATCTGAATGCGATGTGCTGTGTGAAACTTTCCTGTGGAGTCATATGATTGCGTTTTAGTCATCAGATGTCAATTTTCCCCACTTCTTACATATCGCTCCAAAGGCAGCAGTATCATTTACACGCAGAAAATGTGTTGAGAGATATGAAGCAAATGTATCGAATAAGAAATACAGATCCAACGCTCCTAACACAATATTTCTTGAAGGATAATATTCAGGCTATCCAAAGTCATACCACTAATATATGCTGATGCGAATCAGAACCATGTCGGAGATGACTGACCATGGCCTTTTTCATCAGGGCCAATTCAGTTGATCAGATGAAATTTTATATATTTCGAACGATATATGATTATGGATTAAGCCAGGCTTCTCGAATTCTTACTTCATTTGCAACTGGCGATGGACTGTAGGCATCCCGAGGACAATCGATTTGACCTATATGTCATGGTCGGATAATAAATTAGGACCAGTGCTATTACACATCTTTTGATGAGAAGAGATGACCTTTTCAAAGTAACACCACATATCTGTATCTGCGTACTGGTCAAATCCTACTGATGATTCAATAAAGTTGATATGTTGTCAGTGTCGAAATAAATTGTACATGTAATTGCGTTTGCATAATATCACTTTACGGATTAGTGATATCATTGTTAAACTGACACCACAGACCCATCTGCTTAATGACCAGAATCATTTCTTTCCCCAAGAAATGAGCTAGAAATCATTGCCTTTCCACCAAAGACAATATCATATCTCTTGAAACAGCATCAAATGCTGGCGTGCAACCAGCAATAAGCCAGAATGCAGTTGTCTCGAGATCAAACAATCAAGTAATATAATATCTCTGGGAATACTGCATGGCTATTTTTTCTTCAAATTGCCACCGTTTAGGTCATCTGCATCTTATTGAACTTTATTTAACATGAGGGATCGTGACCTAATGTTCGCACCCTATAAAGTAAATATGTATACTGTTGTTATCAAAATATTTCTTCAAGTATTCATTTGAATAAATTAATGGAAGAAAACACAAGATCGAGAGAAAGCGCATTTAAGCATTGCAGAGTGCCTAACAATGCGATGCGATGAGATGCGATTTCAATTTCGACATCATAAGCTATCCCTTTCTTGACAATGGTATTCCAGAGGGACCTTCATATTTCGTATACATATCTCGCCTAGTAGCATTTGCTAGATCCCAGATGATTTCAATCTACGTTACGAGACATCATTGGAGAAACGTGTAAAACACGGCTTTTCCGTCAAGCGCCTCTACTCAAAGTTTCTCAGTTTCGGCGATGCATATCGCACGCTGATAGCAAAATACAAACGTAGCGTTCAAGTTCTTTGGCGTAACGATTCGAAACCTGTGTCAAATTCCGCATAATCTGAGGCTAGGGTTCGAACGAAAGTCAAGCAGATCAAAATCTTCATGGCGTTCATATGAATAAATACAACACGTTACTATTGATGATTTAATAAAGTTGATATGTTGCCAGGATCGAAATAAATTCTACATGTAATTGCCTTTGCATAATATCACTTTTAGGATTAGTGATATCATTGTTAAACTGACACCACAGACCCATCTGCTTAATGGCCAGAACCACATTTCTTCAGGGTCAAGAGATGAGCTAAAAGTCATTGCCTTCCCACCAAAGATTATATCATCAAATCTTTTGAAGCAGCACCAAATGCTAGCGTGCAGCCAGCAATAAACCAGAATGCAGTTGTTCTGAGATCAAATAATCAAGTGAAAACATACCTTTGAGAAGATTGCATGGCTATTTTTTCTTCAAATTGTCACCACTTAGGTCAGCTGCATCTGATATAAGCCGTACGACGTCGGGCATTACAGGTTAGTTTTCCAGGGTGTTCTTGTATCAGATGAGTTGTTTGAGCTGATCTGTCATTCCAGCTCCCGAGCTAAACGTATCTAATTCCGCTAAAGCCGGTGATAGGAGCCGTGTGGATACTTCATAGTATCCACATGAACAGGCCCAATAAAAGTGCGGCTGAGATACTAAGCTACGTCCGAGAAACCACCGAATTTTCGGGTCTGAATTACTAAGCTACGTCCGAGAAACCACCGAATTTTCGGGTCTGAATTACTAAGCTACGTCCGAGAAACCACCGAATTTTCGGGTCTGAATTACTAAGCTACGTCCGAGAAACCACCGAATTTTCGGGTCTGAATTTTAGGTGTCGACGTTTTTTCTGTGGAGTCAATGTTTTTTCTGTGGAGTCATATGGTTGCTTTTTCGTCGCCAGACGTCGTCAGTTTTTCCCATCTCTTGCATGTCGCTCCAATCTTATTGAACCGTATTGTAGAAGAGTGATAATGACCTAATTTTCGCGCCATATACAGTAAATATGTCTAAAGCTATTATCAAAATATCTCTTCAAGGACCATAACTAGCCATTCTGTATATACCTCGCACATGCACATGCCAATGGATCTTTACCATAACTGAAGATTTACACCTAACATGCAAACCCCAGTGATCCTACATGTATATCAGCGAAGGAGTTCGACCAATCTTCCCTTATTTACATCACGCATGCGCCAACATCACAACAAGTGCATGACCCCCCGATCCTCTGATCGGGGGGTCATGCAAATAGGCGCGAAATGACTCCAATGATAAGCTAAAAAGTCACGGAGTATTAGCTCTCAATTTTTGTCGTTCCGGAGATAGGAAACAACTGGGGCACTGCAAGCCAACTTATTTTCATCAAGAGATAAACCAATTTGTTTTCAAACATTTCGATGAATCGATAATCATTATTGATAACGAAGCATGAATTATCAGAAGCTTCCGATGGTGTTATTGCTCACACTACTTGACCCTTTGAACACCCTTTCCGTCAATCAGGAGGCCTTCCTACCTTATATTTTATTAGAATATCTCATGAGTTCTCTCGGAATACCGAACTTCCATCGAAGAAGAGTTTGTTGGAAGAAATAAATCAATGATCAAATAGGTCAAGCATTGTTTTTATTGAAAATGCTATGGCCTACAATAGTTAACCCAGAAGTACCCTACTCAAGCAATACTCTAAATGCTGGCATGAGACTTGGACACATATTTATATACCTGTTAAATGTATGGGAATGGGAATATTTATTTTGTGAGTTCACTGTTTCGGATCTGAACATATGTTTACCAGTTCTGATCTATTAATTTCCTCACCGACTGCAGTAGATATATCCCATCTCTACACAGCTAGATAGGTGGTGTTGACCCAAAAAAGTGTAGGTGTTGGAGGCTGGTCAACATGATATAATAGTGACAAGAAACGTCCAGTTCAACACCAACCAACGGATTTGGTTAGCAGCAGTTAAGTGTGCCGAAAATGACTCAGCACCATATGTTCGTGTTCAATAATAAGTAATAATATACCGCCTCAACACCAAGTAACGATCTTGGTCAACGCCAGTAATTACAATGTATATGTAGGCTCTCTCTCAACGCCACATTTTTTGTTAATCAATACCAATTTTCTGGTTGTGTTTGAAGATGGACAAAGCTGCCACATTTAATAATAATAACTTTATGCCAAGGGGTTAGTAGAGGTCTGTATTCGCTGTCGCTGTGGATAATCGCTATATAAATGACGCAGTGAAGGATATATATCCACCTGCATTGGATTTCAAGGAAACTACAGATAGTCCTAACGGCACATCATGGGTCTTCTGTCTCGTCGACTTTACGACGAAAGAAATTATTACAATTTCAACATCGTAAATTATCCCTTTCTGGTCAGTAATATTCCAGTGGGACCTGCATATAGCGTATACATATCATACCTAGTAGCATTTGCTAGATCCTGTGTTAAATTTGACGATTTTAATCAACGTCACAAAACATTATTGCAGAAACTAATAAAACAGGGCTATACCACCAAACACCTCCACTCAAAGTTTCTCAAATTTGACGATACATATCGCATGCTGATAGAAAAAACACAAGCGTAGCGTGCAAGATCTATGGTGTTACGTTTCGTAACTTGCGTTTAATTCCGTTTTACCCGAGGCTAGGGTCAGTTTGAACACATGTTCTTCAAGATCACCATGGTGTTCATATGAACATACACAATCAAAGCGTGACCGAGATACATCATTCTCTAGATGACGACTTTACTACGAATATCAAATGGATTAAGAATACTGATCAGCGATACGGATTTGATATTTTTGGAACATCATGATGTCTTACCGGCATCATTGAAAACTGTTGACCGCTTCTCTCTTACAGGGAACTAGCCTATGTCTATGTATACTATGATCGTCTTTTTATATTTGGTGCTAATGCTGGTATATGAAACTTGAAATAAGTTTTTGGATTATGGAAGCGGATATGGATTCGAGATCTTCATAGCGTTCATATGAAAAAACGCAGTCAAAACGTTACTGTGTTACAAAATTCTCTAGATAACGACCTTTTTGAACGATTTGGATCTTTAAAACATGGGCGGGAAAATTCTGTTACTTTATGAGAGGCCGCTCAATATTGAATGACGGACTGGGATCTTTTATTCAATGATTTTCGCAGAATCGGTCCTGATTACGACAGCGATTTCGGTCCGTGAAATCGGATGATCGGATGGTCACGTGTTGGGTGTTTGTATATTCGAATAGGCTTTTCACGTAGTTGGGACAGCGAATGTGTACACTATTCTAGCTTTGTTGTAAAGAGTATTGTGTTTTAGGGCTATAAAATTATTTCTCTTGAATATTGGTACCTCGTACCGCTCAAATCAATGCTAGGTGCAGTGTGGGAATGTCATCCAAGATGTCTACATGAACACCAGCAAAAACGCGTGGCTGAGATGCAAATCATCACTGGGATCATTTTTGGTTCTCGTGATGTGTTTAGATATGCAATCAGAATACTGGACTGAGGGGTCATTTCACTTGTTGTCAAAACGCCGTCATCTTTTCTCACCACCTTTTTATGTTGCGCTTAATTGTACTGAATGGATCACATTGTAGTGTTTATGTAATTGTATCAATGCCCGAACGATCTGTTGGTTTCTGTTTTTTTTTATTTATTAATTTTGTCTGTGAGAGGTTAGGAACAATTGCCCCACATGCTCAGATTGTGGTTTATATGGAGAAGATAGCCATTATAAAATATAATAGCAATTGAATGGTTTTTGGGGGATAAGTTATTTGTGCTTCCACAGTACAGTTACAGCCATGTTGTAGATGCTTTTGCTGGAAAGTTTCCCGTCTATGTACACGTCCAGGCGTTTCGTTTGAGATTACAACACATATAAGGGAAGTGGGAAGAGGTAGTTGTGAAACGTTAACCTTCTCTATGGGAACTCTATCGATCTGAGACTTAACGTGTATGCCAATGACAGTTCCATGAGTTATGATTCTGTGCAAGTAAGCATCATTTGGCTTTCTTGTGTTTATAACTATTTTTTTTTATTTGAATCATTATTCATTACGGACAAATCACTGCCAGTGGATAGGGATATTTGCAGAACAATGGTCGGCATTTCGCAGGAATTCAATACACGGTCGTCTCAGAGATGAGAGGGAATACAGAAGGGGAGTTTCGTTATATATGTTTTAATCTAAAAAAATATTTCCTTCAAGATTAATCAAAACAACATTTGTCTGATGGGAGAAGAGTGTTCATTTGCTGACATATGGCAGACTAATCCTATAACCTATCTTCTGTATTATCCCTTATTCTAATAACCTTAGCTTAGTAGTTTTCGTCGAGCTAAATACATGGACTATATTAAAACAGAACTGGCCACCAAGGCAACAGATGCAGTCATCAGCATTTAATTTAATTTTAAGGGGTACTTTAAAACATAGGGCGCTTCACTCCGCGGTGATGCGGCCACTTCCGGTACCGGAGATAAGTCTCGGCGGACAGAACGGGTTCTCATTTCAATGTGAATTGGCTTCCCAGTCACGTCAATGTTAATGTACGCTACAGTTGCCTCGTCTGGATGACCGGGAGGTCAATCCTATCTTGCACCAGGCCCGTCAAGGTTATAGAAATACATGGCTTATGCAGCGAGTTTACATAAATGTTCACATCCTTTTATGATGGACGTAGTAATTATTGTCCCCAAATCTTACGCATATGGATACAATGGCATTTGTGATCAACATCGAATTGTACTCCGTGTTAACCAACCATAAAATATATATATTATGATAATATTTATCATTGTCAAGAAATAATGCTGTCCAAATTACATTGCTGAAGCAACTTGTGGGGGTAATAGCAAGTTACGGTTAACAACTTGTCGGGGTAATAGCAAGTTACGGTTTCATCGATAATAGGTCAAAGCAATGTCATATATATGTCGGATCGAATGCTCATAGTTTTAAGTACCACCTGTTATCAAATCCCATTAAATACATGGATATACAAATTGAAAAGGCGGCGGGTCAGTGTGTTAAAGATAAAATAAACAAGTTGACTGGGAGTGGCATCTTATCGATATTGGAATGGCATCAACAACACTTCACCGTATGCTCAATTTCTCACGAATGGACTGTGCATGCATTTTATATCCTTGTTTGTCTATGATTATCTTTCGTGAGAATAATCCAGAGCCATAGAACATACTGTATTAACCTCGTATGACCTGAGGGTGATTTATCTTCATCAGCGAGTCAGTCATCGCACAGTACGTCATCACCCAGGAAAACAAACACACTAACTATTCGCACTGTCAGGACAAGCATCTAGGACTTGTTAGATATTTAATCGATAATTTTGCCGATTTTGGTCGGAATCGTGAATTCCATATGTAAGAGGCAACCGTAATATGAAAAGAAAACGCTGTCTACTTCAGAGAATTGTACCAGAGCATAACCAGATGGCGATACGATTGTCCGCTATGCGTTCATGTAGAGACATGTCACCAACATAAAATATTACATCGAAATATTGTTCTTTTAAATAAAGATCAAAAGCTACTAACTCTAGAGTAGTTATTGCTCTTTTTATATAGATTCGAGTTTCCTTCCGTTTTGTTTTTCTTTTCATGTGCTATGTTTATCTGTAATATGGACATAATTGGTTTGATATCTTTGTACTTTCGAACCATGCCGACGTGTGTGTCTTGTCGCAATATGTTTCACAATTACCTCGTCATGCCGGGATTTCCCGTTATAATTCCAAATAAGGTTTTTTTAGAAGACATTCACATCACTGGAAAATATCTCATTACCTGCGAAACTACAATCAGATCTGATGAAATCATGCCAGTAGAGGTTCTTTCGCTCATTTTCCTTTTGAATTACCTTGAAACTAAGGATTAATTTACCGAAATAATCGTATCCTCTCCTGCATGTCACGTTATCCTAATTACACCTTTGCACTGGCTTGGACAACTTTGCGGCAAGCCGGCTAGCATGCATCCTGCTACCAGTGATACGACATTATGGTCAATACGGAACGCGTTCAAGCTTGACATCGCTGTAAGCATGCGGAAATATCTCAGCAGCGATCAGTAACACGTAACCGCAAACAAACGATTTATTTTTCCTCAAGCTCCCAACGTTCACAGAATAAAACCGCTAATGTACACACTCAGAGATGCTCGTGTGGCATAAGTTAATAACAGGGGCATCTTCAGCTTAATGTACGTGAGCCGTACGGCTGCGTCATTTAAGGACTCGAGGCCCCATCTCCGAGGAAAAAATACGTTATTGCATTTCCTAAAGCCCAAGATTTTTTCCTACGTATACCGAAATAAGTTCTGAGAACAATTCTTCACCTTTTTTCGATTTTCGTTGTCAAAATTTTACTTTCAAAGTGAACGTAAAGGCTGTGACAACACACACGTTATGTGGAAGAACTATATTAAAAGTATCAGTTGGCAGCAACAAATATTTTTTGTGATTTTTTCTCTTCCGAAAAAATAATTCCAAACACCGGAATAATTGACTGGTGCAACAATCGACTGGGGTCGGCCATGTTCGTCTATTAAGTAGCCTTGCGCCAATGGAAACGCTTCCTTGTAGCACGTGATATTTTCCTGTGACGTAGTATCACTTTGTTGTAGCTTTGCTGTAACACGAATTGTAATGGCGGAGGTGGAGGACTCGGTTGTTTCAAGCGTGTTTTGACTGTGTTGCGTGTCTCCAGCAAGTGTTTACCGAGCTGAAACTTGTCAGGGCGCAGTGATGGCAAGCAAAATACATCCGTCTCGGGTTCTCCTCTGCTACCGCTACAGTCGGATAAGTTATCATTACACAGATTCCCGTTAGGGAAGCCGGATCTTCTTGAACAGTGGCTGCACAACATCGGCAGACTGGACTGTACTCCAACCGAGAAATCTGTGCTGTTTTCGGACACCGAGATCAACAACATCGATTCAGAAACGTCAGGGTGTGGAAGTTCTGAACTTTTAAGTGAGGTAAAAATAATTTTATTACCGTTTGGCGGGACAGAGACACTGCGAGATAGGCATATTATACGAAGTGTTGAAATCTGGATCTTCGATAACATGTTTACATGCTTACTGCGCTTTCTAACTCCACGAAGTAGAGAGCTCCCAAGGTGATACGACGTCACTGCTCTGAGGTGAGATAGCCACCATGGCTGCTGCCGGGGAACAATAATACAACAGAGATAATTTCGTTCCTACTCGGTGCAAAAAAATCCCCAAAAATATTTGTTGCTGCTGTTTGATACTTTCATTGTAGTTCTTTCCCACAGAGTGCATGTTGCCTCAGCCTTTACGTTCACTTTAACAAAGAAATTCCACATTCGATTTACGACTAAGCAGCATGTGTGCTATGTGAGGCCGTGTGGTCGCTAACGGTATTACGAACCAACGATTCTCATGGCTGCAAGAAAACGGTCTTAAACAAGAACAGCTTTAGATCGAAATTATTTCACTGGGCGTCATAATGTTTCCTCAAGCTTGCTAGTGCTGAATAATATACATGGAAGACAACTTGAGATTTGTTCTTGTTTTATCAATTACAAGACCAATATCTCCAGCTTTCGTTATAATTTTTGTTGGTTGTAGATGTCAGTATTTTCGTTATTTTGCGTTAAACTATCTTAGTATAGCACATACTCTAGATCTAGGTTAGAGTATAGATGTAAGAAACTTTGTTTTCATGGTGATAATACCTGCCATAAAACGGGACTTCTGAAGAATTATAGCTCAGTGCCTTCGTTATACGAGTTTAAAGTTTTCACGATTAGTGTAATTTTGCTTTCTAATTATATCTCCTATCTATCTAACGAAACATTTTGAAATCTGGACTTCACAATCTACACATCATTCCAACTTGGGCTACATAAATGTCTCCCATGTTACAAATTGTTTCACTGGGTTTGACCATCTGAAAATCTAAAAGGCTATCGCCGCGACTAATAAATAGCTACTTATTCAGATTAAGTACATGTAACTTGGAAAGTTAATACCATATTTAAATGAGACAAATTTAAGGAAAATGGATAGGCCTCTTATCTCTTGCAGGAGACTATCCTAGTGTTGTGCATACCAAGATTTATTCTTTTAATTTGGTGCTAATGTTATTATATGAATTAGGTCTTTGGATTATGAACGCGGAAATGGACGACGACAGAATAATGAATGACGAACTAGACGCTTGTATTGTGAGGTATAAACAATATAGGGTAAAAAAACTAGAAGCAATTAGCAATTTAGAAAAAACTCTCGTGTTTTATATTGCTTTATCATCTTCAATGTTTTAAAGTTGTATCGCCAAATGTAAAATGTTCAATCCAATTAGATTGCTCGAATTCGTACCTTTCCAAAAATATATAATACTCCTGGTTCAATGATGTCGTCCCGACGTAGCTAGAGAACAACTAAGATGGTGTACGATATTTCTGTGAATTGCCCTCGCGTCATTATCGACATGATCTAGACATAAAAAATATGGGTGTTGTTGATATACACAAGCACCATAATATCCGAGAGTCATTGGATGTCTTTCGGTATAATGCATTCGTAAAAGATGTGTCGATCAGAAAAATTCTGGTTGGCTTATAACGTCCTAGGTCTTCGCCGTCATTGCATATTTCGAATTTGAATTGGACTGAATCTTTATTCACTAGATTTAATAATGTACAAACACAAAGTGCTCTTAACAGTTACAACTGTCGAGAAGAAAACTCTGGCGAGTTTGTTATATCTCATGGACATCAATATAAAAAGCAAGTCATAAAAAGAATGACACATAATGAAAGTAACATAAGATCGATAAGGTCATGACCATCGTTCAGATTACAGAATAAATGACAAATCTCTGTATTACAAGTTTCTGGTCCGTCATTCATAATTCAGCCGTCGTCCATTAAAGAATGATGTATCTCAGTCAAACTTTGATTGTGGTTGTTCATATGAGTGCCATGGGGATCTTGAAGTACATGGGTTTATACGGCACCTAGACCCCGGATTAAGCGGGATTAAGCTATCAGCCTGCGATATGCATCGCCAGATTTGAGAAACTTTGAGCGGAGGCGCTTGGTGGTATAGCCCTGTTTTATAAGTTTCAGCAACAATATTTTGTGACGTTGATTAAAATCGTCACATTTAACACAGAATCTAGCAAATGCTACTAGGCGAGATATGTATACGCGATATTCTCTTAGACGGAGGTATCCCAGCAGCCTTTGCGGCGCTCCGTGACAACTGTGGCGTGGGCTAAAGCAAGGCCTAGCGACGTATTCACTTAACCCAGGCAGACCGCGCTTCTCGCCGTTAAATCGTATTTCCTCGACGTTTGCGGCTGGTAATCATTTGGAATCGATAATATATTGTTAATAAAGGTAACATTTAACAGCTAAACGGATCAATTGTGTGGTAAAGACTCCAGGAAAGGTCAATAAACAGCTCTAAATAACCCACAACACTGATCTACAGGGCGCTAACCCAGCCGTTAAAATCCTGGGGTTAACACAGCGGCAACACCGCCATTGTCGGCATATAGCACGGATAATCTGTTTTAATTTCCCCCCATGAAGCTGTTAATTATCCATATTCAGTGATTGACTTATTAAATGATTGACTTATTGATCATGAAATGCTAAATAACGCAGATATATACTTGTAGCAAAATTCCTTCACCGTTATGGATAGTCTGTGTATAAGCCACGGATACATACTCCTCCATGCTGATGTTAATCATTTAATAAGTCAATCACTGAATATGGATAATTAACAGCTTTATGGGGGGAAATTAAAACAGATTATCCGTGTTATATGCCGACAATGACGGTGTTGCCGCTATGTTAACCCCAGGATTTTAACGGCTGGGTTAGCGCCCTGTAGATCAGTGTTGTGGGTTATTTAGAGCTGTTTATTGACCTTTCCTGGAGTCTTTACCACACAATTGATCCTTTCAGCTGTTAAATGTTACCTTATTAACAATATATTATCGATTCCAAATGATTACCAGCCGCAAACGTCGAGGAAATACGATTTAACGGCGAGAAGCGCGGTCTGCCTGGGTTAAGTGAATACGTCGCTAGGCCTTGCTTTAGCCCACGCCACAGTTGTCACGGAGCGCCGCAAAGGCTGCTGGGATACCTCCGTCTAAGAGAATGCAGGTCCCACTGGAATATTACTGTCCAGAAAGGGATAGTTTACGATGTCGAGATTGCAATCATCTCTTTTGTCATAAAGTCGACGATAGAGAAGGCCCACTTCATTTTTATAGAGATATAGGTCTAAATTAATGTGCCGGTAGGGCTACCTGCAGTTTCCTTCAAATCAAGTGAATGTGGATATATGTCTTTCACTGCGTCATTTATATAGCGATTATCCACAGCGAGAAGATCGCCTATATAGCGCGCGGAAAATGAGAAGGAAAGGGCTTTAAATCGATCGGTTTTTGAAAGCACCCGCATATAGTCATATACATAAGAGATGAGATATAGGTCAGCTAACAAGGGTGCACAATAAGTACCCATTGGAATACGTCTATGCTGTTGATATATTGTGTTGCCAAATTGCACATAGATATTTTTAATGAGAACCCTATAAACAAAGAAACATCCCATGAATGGTATCTCTTGTATGTAGTACATAGTAATATGTAGGCTTCCGACATTAATATATCTACGATCAGTTTTCTTGAACACAGATACTATTAATGAACTGAGATGGTCAATAAGTTCTTGATGAGGGATTGTAGTATGGATAGTCGAGAAATCTCACATGGATACATGTCTGTACGGTATGTGACCTCGAGCATCAAGTTCTTTCGTAAGACATTTTGAGTTTTTCAATATCCACATACATTCAACGCCAGAATTTTTAGAAATAATGGCGCAAAGTCTTTCCCAAAATGCTTTTACCCCCTGAAGGGCCTTCGTCAACAGAGTTGAATGAAGCTTGGTGGTGCAGCTTCTAGAACCAGCTATGAATCTAGCTTTGTGTGGTGATTTATACATTTTGGGAGTTCGGTATACTTTTGGTATGTCCTTATGATTGGTTGGAAGACAAATACCTCTTTCCCTGAGAAACGTTTTGTGATTGTTAAATAAATATTCCAGAGTAAAAGCAGTTTGGGAGTAAGTAGACGTATTTGATGATGATATGTTTACACTCAATTCTTTAACCAGCACCTGATAATAGTAATATTTACATATGAATATTATATTATTTGGAGCTTTGTGTGCTGGGACCATGACGAATTTACTCTGGAGACCCGCTCGAACTTCTTGCGAATTGAGGTTTTCTCAATACTTATTTTGGTTCGGGAAGGGTACTTCTGTCAATATGGCGGATTGTTTCAAAGACCTTGCTCTTGGTGAGGTCCAGCCAATCAGCGAGTACTGTAGGTTCAACTTTTTCTCGCTTAGACCAATCAATAACGTACTGTTCCAATGCAAACAGGACTATCTTTTGATCGGCCTTCAGATTTATTCTTTCCGGCTCTCAATATTTAAGTCCCTTCATCAGGAGTAATTTAAGGTCCTTATCACTCACTATATCAAGGTTACCAGTGACAATGTGTTTGCATAATGTATAGAAAAATGCTGACGATTCACAGTCACAACTATAGCCTTCCGACGTGTATGAGTTCAAATTCTTGATACCTATGACCTTCCCAAGAAAAGCATATATCCTAGACATAATAAGCAACAATGAAAATTCATTAGTAATACTGATATGTACGAGCATTACTGATCAGTGTGATTAATAAGATATCTCGTTAGTTCGCTGTTAAATAAGGATGTGAAAGTGATGAATTTTACTTCAGAAGGGTGAGATTCCAGATGCTCGGGTCTTCACTTGTACTGTCTGCCCTAAATCAATTCAGCACATGTTCTTCCTCCAATATCCCTTCAGACAAACGCCGCTTACAAAAGAAACATTGCGACTTTCAAAATCTACAGTCTACATGCAGTAAAACCAAGCTTCGGATTAGACAACGCGTAGTCAGCCGTCGTCCATGACGAAGTTTCGCGTCCAGTCGAGCGATATAATTCATAACCCCAAGCAGTCATACGAAACATGAAGATATCTGCGTTAGGCAAAATCTGATTCATTTTGTTTCAAATTAGCCTTCAACCATGTGTCATTCTATTTTGCAACAGTTATCTCACTTGATTAAACCGAGCGCAATCGGTCTTACATTTTACAATAATGAGGTTGTTAAGGTGGTTTCCCGATATCCAAAGTGACAAAAAGACTACCATCTCTGTTTCTGATCTTGAAATACCTATAGTGATCACGGTAAGTTATTCATTAGTACAATGACAAAACCTATATCCATATCCGGTATATATCAAGGTAACGTAGACAGAACATGCATGTACAATGTACCTATTGAGAAAGCGGATCTCCCAAGTTCTCACCCATGTAGAGCAAATCCAGTAGCGAATATGCACTCTGAGGTGACAACGTCAAATACAAATTTTGCCCCAACGCGATAATCTGAATGTGTGTGACGAAAGGTCCAAGAATCTTGTCCTCACAAAATGTGGAGAGAAAAGAGCGATTAAAAGCACAAGCGAAATCCGGGCCGAATTTTTAACCTGTATCAAGCAGATAACCTTATTACCGGGTTTTGGGGTAGCCTTATTTAGAGTACGGCCAGCTGGCGGAAGGGACAACTATCCTGTAGAAGACATTAATTTATCAAATCTGCAGGTTTTTATTCAATTCAAGCCAATGTGTCCCACCTGTTTACATGTGTCTCCAGGAAAACATATTTTGTAACCCTAATCAGCTTGGTATGTGATGTGGAAGAAATTGTTTTATCTAGTTATTGACTCCAAGACGTTCTTTTCTGCAGAAAATACTTAACAAGACATATTCAGCGGGCATTAATTTACCTAACTTAGTACGTTATCTTAATCAGAGTGTGAAAAGATTCTCAAAAATAATTATCTCTTCTCAACTTGTGGTTATATCTATCTAAAGTAGTCATCTAAAATTGTATACAACAAGAGCTCACATCTATTTTATGCTGGGGGCCAAGTCATAAATTATTCCTCTGGAGGAAGTTTCATTGATTTTATTAAAAGTTTATTTTTATCCCAAATTTACTTCGTGTATAGTCTTTATTCATATACAAATGTTCCCAAGTTTTTGACTTGAACATTAGCTAGGAGATTCCATTCATTTGACCTTGAGGAAGGGGGGACATCTCCATAAGACATAGCATTATTCAGGGTTTCAGGTAGTAAAACAGTTCCACTTTTTCCATTTCCATCTCCATGTTGACTGTGATAAGACTGTCTCATTTCCAAGTATAAAATACGTTACTCACAGATAATCTGACCCATGATAAGTTTAAAAGCCTGATTTCATTATGGAGAGTTATATACACTAATTGTAGTGCAGGCGAGAACGTGGGAACTTTGCATGTGTAAAGGAAATAGCCGTAAAGTGCAGTTGGAATAACAATTGAGTTGCCCCTTCAAATTGCTACGAAATACCATTCGATCATAAGTTCACGGCCTATTAGGCAGTCGTCGTATTATAATGGGATACTGTTAGCACCGACATACAACCAGGCACCATACAGGAGTATAATCAACAATAGTTAATTCATTGCAGGATGGGATCGGTCAAATCATTCATTAAATCGTGATTCTTCAATTAAAGGGAAGGTAAGGCTGACTACCACGACGCATGCCACAACAAATCAGCATAAATTATAACGCCGCTCACCAATGTTGAAATTAGAATGTTCAGGAGCATTAGTTTGAGCTAACAAATTCACAACCATCGGCATCTGATTGGATAAATGATGTATTGACGACGTCTGAGCCTATTCGCTTCGCGGTAGGCTAGAATGAGAATGCAGACCGCGGGAATTATGATCAAGTCGTATGAGGCACGGTCAAACTTGATGACTTCCTTCCAAATGAGATCAAGCCCATTGGAAGAAGGTTGCTGGTCTGTGAATTGATATACCACCCATTCGTTATCTTTCGGGGCTATTCCTAGATGTACATGTAGAGATCTATATAGATAGGAACTACGCTTGGTAAGTTGGTTTTCCACATGCCAACATCCAAATGTCATTAAGAAGACGAATGAGACGGTGACACAGAGAAATTTCAATAAGAATAATCTGTCTAGTTCCCAAATAGCAATATGGCTTTCGGGATCAGTTCCAAACCGGATTCTCAATATAACGGTATATCAAGGAACTGTATCGGCAGCTCTCTGTCGTTGTCACTGAGAGCAGCTAAATCTAGTAAGTCGTCAAGGCAACATTCGACAGGAGTAATTGTCAATCTACACGTCTACGAATCCACTGCAGCTTAAATTCGCTGCAAAACTGATTTGGAAGTAGTCGAATTTAATGTTACGCGGATAGAACATTTTAATATCATATACCATCTGCATATACTTGGGTACATGTTTCTCAGAACTGAATGACACAAAGTAATCTGTGTATCATGTGTTATAACAAGCAATAGTATATCAATGCGTTTCTCAAATTGAATCCGAAATGTACATTAATCTCAATTAAGATACATTGCGTTCAATATCACCATTCTCTATTCTACACTATGGTAATAATGACAACCTTCTTTAAAAGACATATCTCGAATGAGAGATATCACCAATTCCAAATGTGAGATGGTTTCCTGCAAAAGAGAAGAGGTGTTATTCAATTAAAAGTCTGACCATTATTCGTTATTCAAACGACTTTCCAATTCGTTTTCCAGAGTATATATATCTCACCCACGCTTTGATTGTGATTACCACGGAGACGTTAAATCTGATGATATACAAACGGCCCCTAGCCCCGGGTTTAGCGAAATTAGACACAAGTTGCGAAACGCAGCACAAGTGATCTTGCACGCTATGGTCGTATCAAGGCATCCACATGACACAACACAGTTTACCTGTGTGTAAGAAGTGTTCATGCAGGATCAGAATCCAATAAAATGTGCGAGCTGGTAGAGTAATTATGAGCTCCGGGGACCAGTCGGTGCAGCAAGCTAAACGGATATATGACACTGCTACACACCTGAATGGGCAGCCAGTTATCTCATAAATATACACAGCCCAACTTTCACCAGCCATTTCCAGCTGGTTACCTTCACAACGGAACATAACTGGCAGGAAAGGTCCCTTTACAGTATTGTGTATTTAAAGATAAACCAGTAACTGGCTGCTTACTGGCAGGTATTGTTCAGTTACTAGACGGTACTGCACAGTTACCGTGGGGTTACTGACAGGTTATTCACCTGCTGGTTACCTGACAGTTACCGACCAGTAACTACATGTATCTGGTAACCGTCCAGTTGCCAACTGAATGATACTGTCCAGTCGCACACCGGGTTGTAACCAGCGGATTCTAACTGTGCGGTCACTGCACAGTAAATCTGCTGGTAACAGGACCTTTTCTGTCAGTACTGTTCAGTTGTGAACCTCTCAGTACTGACTAGTGGATATTTCGCTGTGTGTGACCAGTCAATGTCCCATTAATGGGCGCATGTATTCCCTTCTCTCTACGTGGTTATTGGAAATAACTGTCCTCATATTTCTGCCTTGGATGCAGCAGTGCTCATGTAGACTTTAGTTCGGGATCTCATATATATAGCTATAGACGCAACCTTGTGTGTTTGAGATTGGCGGAGTGTTCTTCAGAAAAGACGCATTCAAAGTAATACCGATTATATATATATATATATAATACTAAGAAACTACTTTGTTTTCCCCAATAAGTCTATTACGTATTGGATCAAAGAAACATACTGAATTCCGAATGCTTCGCCATCATGAAAACAAAAAGTTTATTTTGATTATTTATGCCAAACCGACGACTGATCTTTATGAAATCTTAGGTCGGTCACTGAAACCGCATCGTTTTAAACATTGTTTAAATCATTTCATTTTTGTTGGATCTGTCGTTGATGTGACACTTGTCAACATGAGCACAATAAATGGGTATTTCAACAAATATTTAATCTCATCATTCCTCTAAAGATAATTCGCTGTCAATTTGGAAGTAGCGCTCCTTATCTTCTGTCATCTATTGCCGCTTTTATACTTCCGAGTGCGATTGAATGCTAGCAGCTGTTTGCTGTAATTTGCTGTAAATGTCCCATTATTGAAACTCTGTGGGAGATAACCATCGTATTGTACCGGTGAATGTTGATGAAAAGCAACAAGTGTATGTATATGCATCAATGACACAGACAAATTCAAACACGCCCATAATTATAAATCACCGGAAGCTAACACATTCTCGTACTGCCATTGGCCATGCCCATTTGAAGCTTCGATCAATATATACTGATTGACAAGCATGAGTGTCATAGCTCTGAAGAAGAGCACCGTCACTATCTGGGGATGAATGCTGGCGAGGAGGGTGTTCTGCCTGGCGAGGAGGGTGTTCTGCCTGGCGAGGAGGATGTTCTGCCTGGCGAGGAGGTTGTTCTGCCAGACCATTATATGGTCAATCATTAGTCTTCCTGACGTTGAGTACATCAGGGAAACATCAGTACATGATATATCTCACATTTCGTGGTAAAAAAGAAAAAGGGATGTCCAAATACAAATCAAGCTATTGATACTGACAATACCCAGATACATCAAGCTGCTGATCAGCTACAGATGGCTTATTCTCAAACCTCAAATATTGATACTGACAATACCCAGATACATCAAGCTGCTGATCAGCTATAGATGGCTTATTCCCAAACCTCAAATATTGATACTGACAATACCCAGATACATCAAGCTGCTGATCAGCTATAGATGGCTTATTCCCAAACCTCAAATATTGATACTGACAATACCCAGATACATCAAGCTGCTGATCAGCTATAGATGGCTTATTCCCAAACCTCAAATATTGATACTGACAATACCCAGATACACCAAGCTGCTGATCAGCTATAGATGGCTTATTCCCCAAACCTCAAATATTGATACTGACAATACCCAGATACATCAAGCTGCTGACCAGCTACAGATGGCTTATTCCCAAACCTCAAATATTGATACTGACAATACCCAGATACATCAAGCTGCTGATCAGCTATAGATGGCTTATTCCCAAACCTCAAATATTGATACTGACAATACCCAGATACACCAAGCTGCTGATCAGCTATAGATGGCTTATTCCCAAACCTCAAATATTGATACTGACAATACCCAGATACATCAAGCTGCTGATCAGCTACAGATGGCTTATTCCCTAACCTCAAATATTGATACTGACAATACCCAGATACATCAAGCTGCTGATCAGCTATAGATGGCTTATTCCCAAACCTCAAATATTGATGCTGACAATACCCAGATACATCAAGCTGCTGATCAGCTACAGATGGTTTATTCCCAAGCCTCAAATATTGATGCTGACAATACCCAGATACATCAAGCTGCTGATCAGCTACAGATGGTTTATTCCCAAACCTCAAATATTGATACTGACAATACCCAGATACATCAAGCTGCTGATCAGCTACAGATGGCTTATTCCCAAACCTCAAATATTGATACTGACAATACCCAGATACATCAAGCTGCTGATCAGCTATAGATGGTTTATTCCCAAACCTCAAATATTGATACTGCCAATACCCAGATACATCAAGCTGCTGATCAGCTATAGATGGCTTATTCCCAAACCTCAAATATTGATACTGACAATACCCAGATACATCAAGCTGCTGATCAGCTATAGATGGCTTATTCCCAAACCTCAAATATTGATACTGACAATACCCAGATACATCAAGCTGCTGATCAGCTTTAGATGGCTTATTCCCAAACCTCAAATATTGATACTGACAATACCCAGATACATCAAGCTGCTGATCAGCTACAGATGGCTTATTCCCAAACCTCAAATATTGATACTGACAATACCCAGATACATCAAGCTGGTGATCAGCTATAGATGGCTTATTCCCAAACCTGAAATATTGATACTGACAATACCCAGATACATCAAGCTGCTGATCAGCTACAGATGGCTTATTCCCAAACCTCAAATATTGATACTGACAATACCCAGATACATCAAGCTGCTGATCAGCTATAGATGGCTTATTCCCAAACCTCAAATATTGATACTGACAATACGCAGATACATCAAGCTGCTGATCAGCTACAGATGGCTTATTCTCAAACCTCAAATATTGATACTGACAATACCCAGATACATCAAGCTGCTGATCAGCTATAGATGGCTTATTCCCAAACCTCAAATATTGATACTGACAATACCCAGATACATCAAGCTGCTGATCAGCTACAGATGGCTTATTCCCAAACCTCAAATATTGATACTGACAATACCCAGAATACATCAAGCTGCTGATCAGCTATAGATGGCTTATTCCCAAACCTCAAATATTGATACTGATAATACCCAGATACATCAAGCTGCTGATCATCTATAGATGGCTTATTCCCAAACCTCAAATATTGATACTGATAATACCCAGATACATCAAGCTGCTGATCATCTATAGATGGCTTATTCCCAAACCTCAAATATTGATACTGACAATACCCAGATACATCAAGTTGCTGACCAGCTATAGATGGCTTATTCCCAAACCTCAAATATTGATACTGACAATACCCAGATACATCAAGCTGCTGATCAGCTATAGATGGCTTATTCCCAAGCCTCAAATATTGATACTGACAATACCCAGATACATCAAGCTGCTGATCAGCTATAGATGGCTTATTCCCAAACCTCAAATATTGATACTGACAATACCCAGATACATCAAGCTGCTGATCAGCTACAGATGGTTTATTCCCAAACCTCAAATATTGATACTGACAATACCCAGATACATCAAGCTGCTGATCAGCTACAGATGGCTTATTCTCAAACCTCAAATATTGATACTGACAATACCCAGATACATCAAGCTGCTGATCAGCTACAGATGGCTTATTCCCAAACCTCAAATATTCTTTTCAACTATCGTACATGTAATTATCTGAATTATCTTTCCCCTCTCCTACGCCTGCTAGTCAAAAACTGAATTATCTGTCCCGTCTCCTACGCCTGCTAGTCAAAAACTGAATTATCTGTCCCCTCTCCTACGCCTGCTAGTCAAAAACTGAATTATCTGTCCCCTCTCTTACGCCAGCTAGTCAAAAACTGAATTATCTGTCCCCTCTCCTACGCCTGCTAGTCAAAAACTGAATTATCTGCCCCCTCTCCTACGCAAGCTAGTCAAAAACTGAATTATCTGTCCCCTCTCCTACGCCTGCTAGTCAAAAACTGAATTATCTGTCCCCTCTCCTACGCCTGCTAGTCAAAAACTGAATTATCTGTCCCTCTCCTACGCCTGCTAGTCAAAAACTGAATTATCTGTCCCCTCTCCTACGCCTGCTAGTCAAAAACTGAATTATCTGTCCCCTCTCCTACGCCAGCTAGTCAAAAACTGAATTATCTGTCCCCTCTTCTACGTCTGCTAGTCAAACACTGAATTATCTGTCCCCTCTCCTACGCCTGCTAGTCAAAAACTGAATTATCTGTCCCCTCTCCTACGCCTGCTAGTCAAAAACTGAATTATCTGCCCCCTCTCCTACGCCAGCTAGTCAAAAACTGAATTATCTGTCCCCTCTCCTACGCCTGCTAGTCAAAAAGTGAATTATCTGTCCCCTCTCCTACGCCTGCTAGTCAAAAGCTGAATTATCTGTCCCCTCTCCTACGCCTGCTAGTCAAAAACTGAATTATCTGTCCCCTCTCCTACGCCTGCTAGTCAAAAACTGAATTATCTGTCCCCTCTCCTAGGCCTGCTAGTCAAAAACTGAATTATCTGTCCCCTCTCCTACGCCTGCTAGTCAAAAACTGAATTATCTGTCCCCTCTCCTACGCCTGCTAGTCAAAAACTGAATTATATGTCCCCTCTCCTACGCCTGCTAGTCAAAAACTGAATTATCTGTCCCCTCTCCTACGCCTGCTAGTCAAAAACTGAATTATCTGTCCCCTCTCCTACGCCTGCTAGTCAAAAACTGAATTATCTGTCCCCTCTCCTACGCCTGCTAGTCAAAAACTGAATTATCTGTTCACTCTCCTACGCCTGCTAGTCAAAAGCTGAATTATCTGTCTCTCCTACGCCTGCTAGTCAAAAACTGAATTATATGTCCCCTCTCCTACGCCTGCTAGTCAAAAACTGAATTATCTGTCCCCTCTCCTACGCCTGTTAGTCAAAAACAAAAACGACGAAAGACGTACGGTCTTGAAACTGAAGACACCTGATTCAAATACACCTGCCCAGTGCGAGGAAATTCTGATAAATCGCATGGTAAATAACCAGAGAATTCCCTATATGTTTAACTGGACCCGTGAATATTTCAACTTTGAAAGTTCATTGACTAAAATACAAAATACAAAAGCTAAAACAAAGAAATCAAGTGAAGAATAGAGAATAAATGTCACAACTTCAAACCATATATTTACGCTTGCTGTTTCCAAACATCTTATTGATACAATCCAGGGAATTGTCTCTAACGTTGTCTTGTTCTTCGAGTGCCTGTAGATTTGTGTCTTCGCATGTCAGCAATTCAATCAGTTTTCCAACAGCAACATCGGAACATTCCCCATTAGTTCCCGTCAGATCTCGCCCGAGGTTTGCATTGATGGTAACTTGATAATAACGCACAGTAGCATTCCATGCTCATTGAAGCTTAATTGCGGTCGTTTAGGGTTCCATCCTTATGGTGGTAAATGGTGATAGAAACATAATTCACTGTTGGACTTAATCATCGGTCTTGACTTTTCTAGATGTCCGTTCGAGCGATTTTATCCTGTGTCCAAAATATGTCTGAATATGTCGAGAAAGGTCATAAAATGCCTAACTGCCTCCAATAAGTAAATGCATTACAGATCGTTTCCAGCAACGTTCTCGTCCGACTTGTAGCATGTATCCGTTCTCAACAGATAGATTTGGCGTTTCATAGGGTTCGAATACTATCAGATACATGTATAATATCATGTTTATTGTAATGTTTTTGCAGAGCATTATCCAAATACTGTAGGTGTGTGTTTTGAAAAATAATACAAAACAATACAAGCGTCCATTCCGTCATATAATATTCTGCTGCCGTCCATTGGAAAATTTCCGTTTCAAAAATCCAAAGAACTGTTCCATATTCTATATAACTGTATTTAGCATGAAATAAAAACAACAACAGTAACAACAACGATCGTAGTATACATAGACATCAGCTAGTTTCCTGCAGGAGAGAAGCTGTCAACAATTTTCAATGATGCCATCAAGACATCATGATGTTCCAATAAGTATTGGAATTATTGTTAAATAAATTCTTGCCAAGTAATCGCCTTATTGGGGAAATCATCCACAACAATCATTCCTTCAACAACCACTCCTTCAACAACCACTCCTTCAACAACCACTCCTTCAACAACCACTCCTTCAACAACCACTCCTTCAACAACCACTCCTTCAAATATATAAATTGCGATTCCCTTTCTTGAGAAGAACTCTTCCTTTCACGACATATAAGTCAATCTAGGTGACACAAACTAACCATCAAACAAGGTTTACGGGGAATTGTAAAAATCTAATCCATTATGGCTGATAGAACACATACCTACCTTGCTGCCGATTGTATACATGTGCTGATGGACAAATATAATTACACAACGTTAATGGGCGTGGGCAAAGGACAGTGGAGTTAACTGACCAGATATTTACCCCCGCAGCTTCCTTCATTCGCACTTGGATGCGGCCTTGCTGATGTAGACGCAACCCTTTATATTGGAGATGTACAGAGCGTTAATGTGAACAGAGACAGCCGGAAAACACTGAGATACATGATACAAAAAATAAACTCTTGGATCAGACACTAAAGTGGATAACGCATCTTTCTAATCTAGGCATACATTCTTCCGTTGATATTTTGGTTTTATGATGTTTGAATGAATCAACTTGCGGTAAAAAAACCAGGAAGATTACATAGACGTTATTAAATGGCATTGGAACATACATTGAGGCCGACCAGGATTCTACAGTTAATGCTCTATCAATTTAGCAACAGCGCGCTGTAACATCATCTACTGCCATTTGATTACTTCGGAATGCGTCTGAATACTATCAGTTATTTGCGGTAATTTGCTGTAAAACTCTCAATAATAGAACTTCGCGGAAATTAATACCGTATTGTTTTCGGGGAAGGTAGACGAAATCAACTAATATATGAGTTTATTGTGTCCGTCGAATACATCGATCAATTCAAAACAGCTAACCGGTGTAGGTCACGGGAAGGTAACACATTCTTATAACACCGTTGTGCAGTGATTGGCAAGCCATGAGATAAGAAATATCATTCTTCCTGGCAGAAATATGGAAGACGGTAGCGCCCACTCGCCTTCTCGCATACTCGCCCTGTGTTTTGCTGACACGAGAAGTCGAGAAGTCGAGAACACGAGATTGTTCTCGCCTTCCCGCCTTCTCACCTAATCTGAAAAGGGCGAGAACGCGAGACGTCGCGAACGCGAGAATCCGTCCATTCTCGCATGCTCGCCTTCTCGACTCCTCGCCTTTTTGCCACAAAGCAAAGACGAGAAGGCGAGAAGTCGAGAAATATCTCGACTTCTCGCCTCGCAATCTCGACTTCTCGCCTCGATTTCTCGCCTCGTGTTCTCGACTTCTCGCCTCGCAATCTCGACTTCTCGCCTCGCGTTCTCGACTTCTCGCCTCGCGTTCTCGACTTCTCGCCTCGCGTTCGCGACTTCTCGACTTCTCGTGTCAGCAAAATACAGGGCGATTATGCGAGAAGACGAGTGGCCGCTACCGTCTTCCATACAGAAAGCTGTAGAAGACAGAAATGAGTGTTCTGTCAGATTAGTATTAGAGCCAGCCAGTATACTTTCACTGACGCTGAATAGTACAACGTATAGTTGTCCGATCTCACATTCGGTATTCAGCGGTGGTCCTCTAAAACACTTTTCGCGTCAATAATTAAAATACCTTTTTCATGAGACAGCTAACATCAACATCAGCAGCATCAGATCACACTATATCGTTGGAATGTGGGCTTATTCCACGATGTTCAAAACTGAAGTTGTTCATGCATGTATTTTGATTTTAGCCGAATTGTTATTTTTCTTTGTTTAGTAATCTGCCAGGAAAAGGCTGTTTCTTAAAATACACTTGGACACAATTGCTAATATGCTTTTAAACAAACACACATGCCTTTTTATGGGAAGTGGGCTCGTGTTAGCACCACACAACGAACAGATTCGGTATGAATCGTAACATTTTGCCCGATTTATAACGATGCATGAGTCATCGGTCGCAGCGCCAATAATGCTTCAGCAATCCGTCCTCGCCTATAAAGGAAAAAATAACATTTTGTATCAGTATTTAATTTAACTATACCTTTGCCTGGGGCTACCAAACTTTCTGCGCTATCTCCGGAACGACAAGAAATGGAGAGGTGAAACGCCGTGACTTTATAGTTTATCATATTGGGGTCATTTTGAACCTATTCGCATGGCCC
>JAVTVY010054366.1:0-31961 GCA_036873755.1 Hanleya hanleyi | reverse complement strand
ATTGGGTGATTTATCTCAGTCACATACTTCATGATTCCAGCATGAATACAGCCCGTGCTGTAAGTCTGTAAAGGCAGTAATCTCCATTGGGTGATTTATCTCAGTCACATACTTCATGATTCCAGCATGAATACAGCCCGTGCTGTAAGTCTGTAAGGGCAGTAATCTCCATTGGGTTATTTATCTCAGTCACATACTTCATGATTCCAGCATGAATACAGCCCATGCTGTAAGTCTGTAAGGGCAGTAATCTCCATTGGGTTATTTATCTCAGTCACATACTCCATGATTCCAGCATGAATACAGCCCGTGCTGTAAGTCTGTAAAGGCAGTAATCTCCATTGGGTTATTTATCTCAGTCACATACTCCATGATTCCAGCATGAATACAGCCCGTGCTGTAAGTCTGTAAGGGCAGTAATCTCCATTGGGTGATTTATCTCAGTCACATACACCATGATTCCAGCATGAATACAGCCTGTGCTGTAAGTCTGTAAAGGCAGTAATCTCCATTGGGTTATTTATCTCAGTCACATACTCCATGATTCCAGCATGAATACAGCCCGTGCTGTAAGTCTGTAAGGGCAGTAATCTCCATTGGGTGATTTATCTCAGTCACATACTCCATGATTCCAGCATGAATACAGCCCGTGCTGTAAGTCTGTAAGGGCAGTAATCTCCATTGGGTGATTTATCTCAGTCACATACTCCATGATTCCAGCAGAATACAGCCTGTGCTGTAAGTCTGTAAGGGCAGTAATCTCCATTGGGTGATTTATCTGTGTCAGCATACTTCATGATCTCAGCATGAATACAGCCCGTGCTGGAAGTCTGTAAGGGCAGTAATCTCCATTGGGTTATTTATCTCAGTCACATACTCCATGATTCCAGCATGAATACAGCCCGTGCTGTAAGTCTGTAAGGGCAGTAATCTCCCATTGGGTATTTTTTATCTCAGTCACATACTCCATGATTCCAGTATGAATACAGCCCGTGCTGTAAGTCTGTAAGGGCAGTAATCTATTGGGTTATTTATCTCAGTCACATACTCCATGATTCCAGCATGAATACAGCCCGTGCTGTAAGTCTGTAAAGGCAAATTTCCCATTGGGTTATTTATCTCAGTCACATACTCCATGATTCCAGCATGAATACAGCCCATGCTGTAAGTCTGTAAGGGCAGTAATCTCCATTGGGTGATTTATCTCAGTCACATACTTCATGATTCCAGCATGAATACAGCCCGTGCTGTAAGTCTGTAAGGGCAGTAATCTCCATTGGGTTATTTATCTCAGTCACATACTTCATGATTCCAGCATGAATACAGCCCGTGCTGTAAGGGCAGTAATCTCCATTGGGTGATTTATCTCAGTCACATACTCCATGATTCCAGCATGAATCAGCCCGTGCTGTAAGTCTGTAAGGGCAGTAATCTTCATTGGGTGATTTATCTCAGTCACATACTCCATGATTCCAGCATGAATACAGCCCGTGCTGTAAGTCTGTAAGGGCAGTAATCTCCATTGGGTGATTTATCTCAGTCACATACTCCATGATTCCAGCATGAATACAGCCCGTGCTGTAAGTCTGTAAGGGCAGTAATCTCCATTGGGTTATTTATCTCAGTCACATACTTCATGATTCCAGCATGAATACAGCCCGTGCTGTAAGTCTGTAAGGGCAGTAATCTCCATTGGGTTATTTATCTCAGTCACATACTTCATGATTCCAGCATGAATACAGCCCATGCTGTAAGTCTGTAAGGGCAGTAATCTCCATTGGGTGATTTATCTCAGTCACATACTTCATGATTCCAGCATGAATACAGCCCGTGCTGTAAGTCTGTAAGGGCAGTAATCTCCATTGGGTTATTTATCTCAGTCACATACTCCATGATTCCAGCATGAATACAGCCCGTGCTGTAAGTCTGTAAGGGCAGTAATCTCCATTGGGTGATTTATCTCAGTCACATACTCCATGATTCCAGCATGAATACAGCCCGTGCTGTAAGTCTGTAAGGGCAGTAATCTCCATTGGGTGATTTATCTCAGTCACATACTTCATGATTCCAGCATGAATACAGCCCGTGCTGTAAGTCTGTAAGGGCAGTAATCTCCATTGGGTTATTTATCTCAGTCACATACTTCATGATTCCAGCATGAATACAGCCCATGCTGTAAGTCTGTAAGGGCAGTAATCTCCATTGGGTGATTTATCTCAGTCACATACTTCATGATTCCAGCATGAATACAGCCCGTGCTGTAAGTCTGTAAGGGCAGTAATCTCCATTGGGTTATTTATCTCAGTCACATACTCCATGATTCCAGCATGAATACAGCCCGTGCTGTAAGTCTGTAAGGGCAGTAATCTCCATTGGGTGATTTATCTCAGTCACATACTCCATGATTCCAGCATGAATACAGCCCGTGCTGTAAGTCTGTAAGGGCAGTAATCTCCATTGGGTGATTTATCTCAGTCACATACTTCATGATTCCAGCATGAATACAGCCCGTGCTGTAAGTCTGTAAGGGCAGTAATCTCCATTGGGTTATTTATCTCAGTCACATACTTCATGATTCCAGCATGAATACAGCCCATGCTGTAAGTCTGTAAGGGCAGTAATCTCCATTGGGTGATTTATCTCAGTCACATACTTCATGATTCCAGCATGAATACAGCCCGTGCTGTAAGTCTGTAAGGGCAGTAATCTCCATTGGGTTATTTATCTCAGTCACATACTCCATGATTCCAGCATGAATACAGCCCGTGCTGTAAGTCTGTAAGGGCAGTAATCTCCATTGGGTGATTTATCTCAGTCACATACTCCATGATTCCAGCATGAATACAGCCCGTGCTGTAAGTCTGTAAGGGCAGTAATCTCCATTGGGTGATTTATCTCAGTCACATACTTCATGATTCCAGCATGAATACAGCCCGTGCTGTAAGTCTGTAAGGGCAGTAATCTCCATTGGGTGATTTATCTCAGTCACATACTTCATGATTCCAGCATGAATACAGCCCGTGCTGTAAGTCTGTAAGGGCAGTAATCTCCATTGGGTTATTTATCTCAGTCACATACTTCATGATTCCAGCATGAATACAGCCCGTGCTGTAAGGGCAGTAATCTCCATTGGGTGATTTATCTCAGTCACATACTCCATGATTCCAGCATGAATACAGCCCGTGCTGTAAGTCTGTAAGGGCAGTAATCTCCATTGGGTGATTTATCTCAGTCACATACTCCATGATTCCAGCATGAATACAGCCCGTGCTGTAAGTCTGTAAGGGCAGTAATCTCCATTGGGTGATTTATCTCAGTCACATACTTCATGATTCCAGCATGAATACAGCCCGTGCTGTAAGTCTGTAAGGGCAGTAATCTCCATTGGGTGATTTATCTCAGTCACATACTCCATGATTCCAGCATGAATACAGCCCGTGCTGTAAGTCTGTAAGGGCAGTAATCTCCATTGGGTTATTTATCTCAGTCACATACTTCATGATTCCAGCATGAATACAGCCCGTGCTGTAAGTCTGTAAGGGCAGTAATCTCCATTGGGTGATTTATCTCAGTCACATACTCCATGATTCCAGCATGAATACAGCCCGTGCTGTAAGTCTGTAAGGGCAGTAATCTTCATTGGGTGATTTATCTCAGTCGCATACTCCATGATTCCAGCATGAATACAGCTGTAAGGGCAGTAATCTCCATTGGGTGATTTATCTCAGTCACATACTCCATGATTCCAGCATGAATACAGCCCGTGCTGTAAGTCTGTAAGGGCAGTAATCTCCATTGGGTGATTTATCTCAGTCACATACTTCATGATTCCAGCATGAATACAGCCCATGCTGTAAGTCTGTAAGGGCAGTAATCTCCATTGGGTGATTTATCTCAGTCACATACTCCATGATTCCAGCATGAATACAGCCCGTGCTGTAAGTCTGTAAGGGCAGTAATCTCCATTGGGTTATTTATCTCAGTCACATACTTCATGATTCCAGCATGAATACAGCCCGTGCTGTAAGTCTGTAAGGGCAGTAATCTCCATTGGGTGATTTATCTCAGTCACATACTCCATGATTCCAGCATGAATACAGCCCGTGCTGTAAGTCTGTAAAGGCAGTAATCTCCATTGGGTTATTTATCTCAGTCACATACTCCATGATTCCAGCATGAATACAGCCCGTGCTGTAAGTCTGTAAGGGCAGTAATCTCCATTGGGTGATTTATCTCAGTCACATACACCATGATTCCAGCATGAATACAGCCTGTGCTGTAAGTCTGTAAAGGCAGTAATCTCCATTGGGTTATTTATCTCAGTCACATACTCCATGATTCCAGCATGAATACAGCCCGTGCTGTAAGTCTGTAAGGGCAGTAATCTCCATTGGGTGATTTATCTCAGTCACATACTTCATGAATCCAGCATGAATACAGCCCGTGCTGTAAGTCTGTAAGGGCAGTAATCTCCATTGGGTTATTTATCTCAGTCACATACTCCATGATTCCAGCATGAATACAGCCCGTGCTGTAAGTCTGTAAGGGCAGTAATCTCCATTGGGTTATTTATCTCAGTCACATACTCCATGATTCCAGCATGAATACAGCCCGTGCTGTAAGTCTGTAAGGGCAGTAATCTCCATTGGGTGATTTATCTCAGTCACATACTTCATGATTCCAGCATGAATACAGCCCGTGCTGTAAGTCTGTAAGGGCAGTAATCTCCATTGGGTGATTTATCTCAGTCACATACTCCATGATTCCAGCATGAATACAGCCCATGCTGTAAGTCTGTAAGGGCAGTAATCTCCATTGGGTGATTTATCTCAGTCACATACTTCATGATTCCAGCATGAATACAGCCCGTGCTGTAAGTCTGTAAGGGCAGTAATCTCCATTGGGTTATTTATCTCAGTCACATACTTCATGATTCCAGCATGAATACAGCCCGTGCTGTAAGGGCAGTAATCTCCATTGGGTGATTTATCTCAGTCACATACTCCATGATTCCAGCATGAATACAGCCCGTGCTGTAAGTCTGTAAGGGCAGTAATCTCCATTGGGTGATTTATCTCAGTCACATACTTCATGATTCCAGCATGAATACAGCCCGTGCTGTAAGTCTGTAAGGGCAGTAATCTCCATTGGGTTATTTATCTCAGTCACATACTTCATGATTCCAGCATGAATACAGCCCATGCTGTAAGTCTGTAAGGGCAGTAATCTCCATTGGGTGATTTATCTCAGTCACATACTTCATGATTCCAGCATGAATACAGCCCGTGCTGTAAGTCTGTAAGGGCAGTAATCTCCATTGGGTTATTTATCTCAGTCACATACTCCATGATTGCAGCATGAATACAGCCCGTGCTGTAAGTCTGTAAGGGCAGTAATCTCCATTGGGTGATTTATCTCAGTCACATACTCCATGATTCCAGCATGAATACAGCCCGTGCTGTAAGTCTGTAAGGGCAGTAATCTCCATTGGGTGATTTATCTCAGTCACATACTCCATGATTCCAGCATGAATACAGCCCGTGCTGTAAGTCTGTAAGGGCAGTAATCTCCATTGGGTTATTTATCTCAGTCACATACTCCATGATTCCAGCATGAATACAGCCCGTGCTGTAAGTCTGTAAGGGCAGTAATCTCCATTGGGTGATTTATCTCAGTCACATACTCCATGATTCCAGCATGAATACAGCCCGTGCTGTAAGTCTGTAAGGGCAGTAATCTCCATTGGGTTATTTATCTCAGTCACATACTCCATGATTCCAGCATGAATACAGCCCGTGCTGTAAGTCTGTAAGGGCAGTAATCTCCATTGGGTTATTTATCTCAGTCACATACTTCATGATTCCAGCATGAATACAGCCCATGCTGTAAGTCTGTAAGGGCAGTAATCTCCATTGGGTGATTTATCTCAGTCACATACTTCATGATTCCAGCATGAATACAGCCCGTGCTGTAAGTCTGTAAGGGCAGTAATCTCCATTGGGTTATTTATCTCAGTCACATACTCCATGATTCCAGCATGAATACAGCCCGTGCTGTAAGTCTGTAAGGGCAGTAATCTCCATTGGGTGATTTATCTCAGTCACATACTCCATGATTCCAGCATGAATACAGCCCGTGCTGTAAGTCTGTAAGGGCAGTAATCTCCATTGGGTGATTTATCTCAGTCACATACTTCATGATTCCAGCATGAATACAGCCCGTGCTGTAAGTCTGTAAGGGCAGTAATCTCCATTGGGTTATTTATCTCAGTCACATACTTCATGATTCCAGCATGAATACAGCCCATGCTGTAAGTCTGTAAGGGCAGTAATCTCCATTGGGTGATTTATCTCAGTCACATACTTCATGATTCCAGCATGAATACAGCCCGTGCTGTAAGTCTGTAAGGGCAGTAATCTCCATTGGGTTATTTATCTCAGTCACATACTCCATGATTCCAGCATGAATACAGCCCGTGCTGTAAGTCTGTAAGGGCAGTAATCTCCATTGGGTGATTTATCTCAGTCACATACTCCATGATTCCAGCATGAATACAGCCCGTGCTGTAAGTCTGTAAGGGCAGTAATCTCCATTGGGTGATTTATCTCAGTCACATACTTCATGATTCCAGCATGAATACAGCCCGTGCTGTAAGTCTGTAAGGGCAGTAATCTCCATTGGGTTATTTATCTCAGTCACATACTTCATGATTCCAGCATGAATACAGCCCATGCTGTAAGTCTGTAAGGGCAGTAATCTCCATTGGGTGATTTATCTCAGTCACATACTTCATGATTCCAGCATGAATACAGCCCGTGCTGTAAGTCTGTAAGGGCAGTAATCTCCATTGGGTTATTTATCTCAGTCACATACTCCATGATTCCAGCATGAATACAGCCCGTGCTGTAAGTCTGTAAGGGCAGTAATCTCCATTGGGTGATTTATCTCAGTCACATACTCCATGATTCCAGCATGAATACAGCCCGTGCTGTAAGTCTGTAAGGGCAGTAATCTCCATTGGGTGATTTATCTCAGTCACATACTCCATGATTCCAGCATGAATACAGCCCGTGCTGTAAGTCTGTAAGGGCAGTAATCTCCATTGGGTGATTTATCTCAGTCACATACTCCATGATTCCAGCATGAATACAGCCCGTGCTGTAAGTCTGTAAGGGCAGTAATCTCCATTGGGTGATTTATCTCAGTCACATACTCCATGATTCCAGCATCTGATGATACAGCAGCCGTGCTGTAAGTCTGTAAGGGCAGTAATCTCCATTGGGTGATTTATCTCAGTCACATACTCCATGATTCCAGCATGAATACAGCCCGTGCTGTAAGTCTGTAAGGGCAGTAATCTTATCTCAGTCACATACTCCATGATTCCAGCATGAATACAGCCCGTGCTGTAAGTCTGTAAGGGCAGTAATCTCCATTGGGTGATTTATCTCAGTCACATACTCCATGATTCCAGCATGAATACAGCCCGTGCTGTAAGTCTGTAAGGGCAGTAATCTCCATTGGGTGATTTATCTCAGTCACATACTCCATGATTCCAGCATGAATACAGCCCGTGCTGTAAGTCTGTAAGGGCAGTAATCTCCATTGGGTGATTTATCTCAGTCACATACTCCATGATTCCAGCATGAATACAGCCCGTGCTGTAAGTCTGTAAGGGCAGTAATCTCCATTGGGTGATTTATCTCAGTCACATACTCCATGATTCCAGCATGAATACAGCCCGTGCTGTAAGTCTGTAAGGGCAGTAATCTCCATTGGGTGATTTATCTCAGTCACATACTCCATGATTCCAGCATGAATACAGCCCGTGCTGTAAGTCTGTAAGGGCAGTAATCTCCATTGGGTGATTTATCTCAGTCACATACTCCATGATTCCAGCATGAATACAGCCCGTGCTGTAAGTCTGTAAGGGCAGTAATCTCCATTGGGTGATTTATCTCAGTCACATACTCCATGATTCCAGCATGAATACAGCCCGTGCTGTAAGTCTGTAAGGGCAGTAATCTCCATTGGGTGATTTATCTCAGTCACATACTCCATGATTCCAGCATGAATACAGCCCGTGCTGTAAGTCTGTAAGGGCAGTAATCTCCATTGGGTGATTTATCTCAGTCACATACTCCATGATTCCAGCATGAATACAGCCCGTGCTGTAAGTCTGTAAGGGCAGTAATCTCCATTGGGTGATTTATCTCAGTCACATACTCCATGATTCCAGCATGAATACAGCCCGTGCTGTAAGTCTGTAAGGGCAGTAATCTCCATTGGGTGATTTATCTCAGTCACATACTCCATGATTCCAGCATGAATACAGCCCGTGCTGTAAGTCCGTAAGGGCAGTAATCTCCATTGGGTGATTTATCTCAGTCACATACTTCACATACTACATTTAATGACACAAGCATAAATGAGACAAACATGAAATCATTGAATCATTGCCTACAAATTAGATATGAGATCACCTGATAAGAGATGAGTTCATTTATTTAGATTGACAGCGACTCTTTTCATGAAGTTTATTATTCGAGGACTGACCAGTTTGTGGATTATTTTAGCTGTACTATCTGTGAACATGATAATATATCTAAGATGATGTGACTTTGGCTATTTGTTCTGACCTGGATTTGATGACCAGGTATGTGACGTAACAGTTCTCTGATATTTAGATATGTCATCATCAATTGTCTTATTCACCACTGGCGAAATTACCGAGATTACCCGGCCCGAAGAGTCATGTCACTTGATCTACATCAAAACCTTATATCACCAATGAATAAAATTGATATTTAACTCAAGTTTCAGATCAGGATTCCTAGAAATTATTATAGATTTGCATCTAGTGAGAACTGAAACATGGATACCTTTTCCAATTTTTAGGTACATCTCAACTCTGCATGTTTTACCTGGAATTAGAATAGTAGTGCAGACCTATCAGTCCGAGGTATGATCACATTCCATTCCTATCCTAGTGCTTCTCTGATGTTCCTTCAGTGGTTCTGGGTACAGAAAGCAGTGCTACCTCTGTGATGTGAGCCGACCATTACCAGCCTTTTGGTCATGGAGTTGAGGGTGTTCAAACTACCATTATACTAAGCACACTGGATTGTGTTCATGCTTCAGACATGTCAAACTAGAATTACCTTATCATAAATAGAATAATTGTCACATCAGTAATTACTGGGCAGAACAATGTTCCATGATATTTTAACCAGGGATTCTGGTCTTCAACTGTTGGGTGACATCAAATAAGGACTCTTGGAGACTTGTTGTGAAGTTGTACTTCTTAGTTTATTACCGGTACATATAACTTAAATAAATATTTTGATTGAAATTGTAGTTTAAGGGCCGCTTCCCATTCGGATTTCGCGGCCCATCAACTCAATGTTTTATTTGGATTTCGCGGTACATTTCTTTGTTTTCTTTTAATATCTTTTCCAGCGCTAAATATATAAATAAATAGATGAATAAATAAATAAATAATGATAAATAACAATGATAGATTAACAGGAGATATAAATAGAAGTAAATAAGAGTCGCTATGTACAAGTTCGTAAGTCTCTTTCGGGTTTTTTTGGTTAAGCTATACTAGTAAATACGAGTTCACTGTAGGTCTAATCGCGTGGATGATTCCTTTGAATAAATAACAGTTGAACAAATAAATAACAGTTGAACAAGGTTTATATACCTGAAGATTTGGCATGACAGATGCCAACACAGCAGGTTTCATCTGACATGTCTGAACATAGAGGTTTTGATAAACTAGTGGAACAAAGATAGGATTACACACAGTAGGGAATAAACCCGGCTGGTAGATATAGAACAATAACTGGATTATGAGACAAATGGTGACTTATAGTAAAACTTATACACAGAATAATTACTAACCTTGCATAGACCTGACATGTCTAAAATAAACAGTCATGACCGGGCAGCTGGTCATATTTGCCCAAGCGTTGTCCTCGATGCTTACTTAATATCTATAATTGAGTTATCTTTAACTTTATCTGGCAAAATGTACATGTAAAGAAAATTATATATGTATAATAATAAGACAAATTCGATAACATAAATTTCGAAAACTACATGAATCTATAATCTCTATTTTTGTGTCGACCTGGTCTAATGTAGTTTCGCGTTCCTATCTCCACGTTTTGTTGATGCTTAGTCAGTTCTTGAATCTTACCTCTCGCAATTATAATTTTATGTTGTAATCTTTCTGTTTCTACAGTTTTTGATTTGAGTTTTACAACAACATCATCATATTTAGTATCAAGTTCCTGAAAAGCTGATTCATTGTCACTGAGCATTATTTAATAGAAATGACTCGATTTATTCCTTTGTTGTATTTCTTTACTCTGTGCACTAGCTTTATCCTCTAGTTGCAGGTTTTCAGTTTCAGCAGTTTTAAGGGCCTTTTTGAATTTCAACCATCTCTGTTTCTAGCATCTGTATTCTCTCTTCCAGCATATGTGTTTTTGTTTCTACTAAAGGAGCACATGTTTTAGTGTTGTTCGGTAATTCCAATGAACTCAACTGTTGAACTTCAGGTGTTATAGTGGCATTAGTTCGATGACGCGATGTATCTTTGTTCCTCGGAAAGTCCTTGGAATGGTGATCTTGTTTTCCCTTCTTAAAGTTTTCCATCCGTGCTCTATCCCGTTGAATCGCAGATGGTGTCTTCTTCGTCATCTTCTTCTTGGATTGGTTAGCACTGCCACCTGCTGCATTACTTGTTTTCGCGCTGCTGGCGGACATGTTGTATGTAGCAGAAGAATACCGCTTCCAACGAAGGCTGATAACAATGTGTTGTCCATTGTCTTGTATTTTCCAAGACAGTGGTAGATTCTTTAGGTCCAGGGAGTCAAAGGCAGTGAGAAGAGCCTGAGCTAGAGGAGCAGCCATTTTGTGGTTTTCCAAAAAATAGGTTTACACTCGTCAGATCAATGATGAACGTTCTTCTGTTGATGTCAGTTTTCCATACAGTTGGTACAAGGATCATTTTGCCTAGCTAAAAAGAAGGCAAGCTCGAGTTCTCCACCAATTTAACCAGGGATTCTGGTCTTCAACTGTTGGGTGACATCAAATACGGACTCTGGAGACTTGTTGTGAAGTTGTACTTCTTAGTTTATTACCGATACATATAACTTGAATAAATAATTGATTGAAATTGTAGTTTATCTACCAAATAAAATATTGATTGATTGAAATTGTAGTTTAAGGGCCGCTTCCCATTCGGATTTCGCGGCCCATCAACTCAATGTTTTATTTGACTTTCGCGGTACATTACTTTGTTTATTGAATATCTTTTCCAGCGCTAAGTTAATAAATAAATAAATAAATAAATAGGTAAATAATAAATAACAATGAGAGATTAGTAGGAGATATAAATAGAGGTAAATAAGAATCGCTATATGTACAAGTTCGTAAGTCTCTTTCTGTTTTTTTTTTTTGGTAAGTTTTTCTGGTAATTGTGAGTTCACTGTAATCGCGTGTATGATTCCTTTGCCTTGGTACCCCTTTGTACACACAAAGCCGTCCAGAAAAAACTGGGAGAACCATGGGCGACTTCAGGATTTTTCTGATCGACTTTTCTAGCGGCGCTCATGGGAACGGGTGGGTTCTTCCAGAAATCTGTGCCTGTAACAATTGCTTGGAGTGTGTATTGGGGCACAGGACGGCAGGTCTACGTCCTATATTGCGTGAAAGTCAAAGGAACATATTCTGTGTTAAGGTGTCTGTTCGGTGTCATCTATGGGGTAGCGTGTCGGTGTGGTCTAGGATGTGGTGTTCTGTTTCTGGACGTTTCTTGTTGTGCGGCGATGTTGGCATTCTTGTGATTGTCATCCGTCTTCTGTTTTTACTCTTGTCCACCATGGTGCTGTTTTATAATATTTGTCGTCATCGGTGTTCTGTTTTAATGCTGGTCTTCTTCGTCTGTGTTCTTCAGTGTTTTGTGCCTGTATTACAAAGAATAGAAGAGTTTGTAGTTTTTTGTTTTCTGGTGTTATATTTTGCCACCGACTGGCACTATCGTGATCTAAGTCACACAATAACAATAACTAATTAGGTACTAAATATTATAAATAACAATATTATTATAATTAAGGCCAAATGTGAATGCTTGGTATAACCTCCAGTCTTCTGCCCCTGCATGAAAACCGGACGGTTAACATTCGTTAACGAGGGTTGGAGGTAAGGGAACACAATTGTAGAAATTAGTATTCATTTTTGTGAGTGACATTATTCGTGTGCGTGGTTGTTTCTTGGATGTGTGCTACTGATTTATGTCCTTGATTGTTGAATTGGTAGCGGCCTTTAGGTTTTAGAGACGAATGTGGTTACCGGCCCACACGGAACATGGTATCTCCGGTGCCCACATTGCCTATATTTTATTCCAAAAGAGAAATTTTGGCCAATATTGTCGCAGGGATGTTGATTGGTCTTGGCCTCCGGTTTTTGAGACTAATGTGGCAACCGGCCCACACGGAACATGGTATCTCCGGTGCCCACATTGCCTATGTTTTATTCCAAAAGATAAATTTAGGCCAATGCTGACATAGTTAGTGATGCGCATGCACGGGGGTAGTGTTAGATACTGGAGTAATAGCCAGCAGTTTTGATAAAATTTATTAAGGACTTGAATACCTGTTTTCTATTGGGGGGCTTAGGGTTTAATATCGCTGGTAATGTTAAGGGAGTGTTCAGTTTTTTTAATTCGTTTCTAAGTGCCTCGCGTTGTGGGTAGTGTTTTGGGCATTCAAGTAGGACATGTTCTATTGTTTCGTCTACATTGTTGCATGCGGTACAGAGTGGTGAGGTGTTTTTCAGAAGCATGGACAGATGTGATTTAAGTCCGGTTTTGCCTAGTCTTAATCTTGTGATGGTGCGGTCGTCACGTTTGCTGTCTAGCTGGAATCCACAACTCTGTCTTTTCCCCTTATCTAGAATACTATGTAGCCATCTACCTCGGTTTTCTTCGTTCCATTCTTTTTCCCATTTACTATCTATTCTGGTTCTAATGATGGAATTCAGTTCTTTGGTTCCTAGTCCTATATGCACGTCAGGTGCAGTTTTGGTGAGACTGTCTTTGGCTGTCCTATCGGCGGCTTCGTTTCCCCTAATGTCCACGTGGGCGGGAATCCAAGCTAAGATGGCGTCAATGTCATTGTCTCTTATTTGTGTACATAGAATTTCTATTTCGTGTATGAGGTCAGGTCTGCTGTCGGATTTGGAGTTCTCTATAGATACCAGCCCGCTTAAGGAATCACTAAGAATAACGGTGGAAACCGGTCGGTTCTGGAGAACCCATTCGAGGGCCTTGATTATGGCGACTAATTCAGTGGTGTATACAGACATATTGTCTGGTAGTTTGAAACCTTCGTGAATGTCAAGTTCTGGAATAACGAATGCAGAACCTGTATTGTGACTTGTGTTTTTGGAGCCGTCTGTATATATTTTCAAGCGATTTTTCCAATGTGTGTCAATATATTCGAGGGCAGTGACCCTTATATGCTCTGGGTTGTCCTGTTTGGTTATGTGGCTATGTATATTCGTGTCCACGTGTGGTGTGATTAGTTGCCATGGTGGTCTATTGACCTTGTCAGTGTCAGAGATACGAGAGATTGGAATGTCGTGTTCTTCGAATAATCGTTCTATCGTGTAACCGAGTGGTGCAGAGTCTTTTTCCCATTTTGATTTTAGGAATTCGTATTCGGTTTTTGGGCCAAAAATTTTGTGGCATGGGTGGTTTTCGCCCTTGGCTATTGTTTTCCCTGCATATTTCATTGACAGCTCTTCTCGTCTTAAATGTAAGGGTTTTTCATTAGTTTCTATTTGTAGACTGCATAAAGGAGTCCCTTTGAACGCCCCGGTGGCTATTTTTAAGGCCGAATACTGAATGTTGTCTATTCTTTTTAAATGGGTCTTGCATGCTGATTGATACGCGATTGAACCATAGTCTATTTTGGATCTGATGAGTGTTTGATATAATTTGATTAAGCTAAGTTTATTGGCCCCCCAGTTGGTACCCGATACGCACCTCATAAGGTTCAGGTCTTTGTTACACCGAATAATTAATTGGTCAATGTGGTCTTTCCAAGTGAGTTTTCGGTCGAATATCATACCTAGGTATTTGACACTATTCTTAAACTCAATTTTCTGTCCTCCTAATGATAGCTTGACGTCTGTGTTCTGTTTATTTGAGAATAGCACACCGGTAGTTTTGACAGCTGAAAATTTGAATCCCCATTTATCGGCCCAATCGCTGACTGTATTCAGTACCTTTTGCATTATACTTGTTAGTTTATTTATCGAGCCAGCAGATTTCCACATGGCAGCATCGTCAGCAAAAAGTGATTGTTCAATTTCAGGATGTTTTGTGTCAATTTCGTTGGCCAGGCCATTAATCAGGATGTTAAAAAGAGTGGGGCTTATGACGCTGCCCTGTGGGGTGCCGTTATCTAGCTGGTGGTCCATGGATATGGTGTTACCAATACGAACTTTGAAGTTTCGGTCATGAAGAAAATTTTTTATCCAGTGTTGTATTCTGCCCTTTATTCCCAGGTTGTTTAATTGGGTGATAATCCCGTCCTGCCATACAAGGTCAAACGCCTTTTCTATATCCAAGAAAATTCCTAATGTATATTGGCGTTTGGCATTACCCTTTTTGATAGAGTGTTGGAGTCTGGCTATGTGGTCTAAAGTACTTCTGTTTTTCCGAAAACCGCTTTGTGTTTTGTTTAACAGGTTGTTGCTTTCCAGGTGATATTCAAGTCTGTTTTTGACCATGGTTTCCATAATTTTGCATAAATTTGACGTGAGTGAGATCGGCCTATATGACTTACTGTCTGAAGGGTCTTTACCAGGTTTTGGTATTGGGATAACAATAGATGATTTCCATTTGCTCGGGAGTCGTTTGGTCTTCCAGCTCACATTAATTAATTTCAGGATTAGTTCCTGCGTGTTGTTTGGTAGGTGCTTTAGGATTGTATACCCTAGTTTGTCTTCGCCGGGTGAGCTTTCTTTTTTAGAGTGTAGAGCTTTTCTGTATTCATTGATATTGAAGTCTCCGTTAAGGTAGTTTTCTATATAATCATTTGTGTCATTTTCCAGGATCGTTTCTTGTTTGATTTTTTTGAATTCTGGTTTCAGGTTGCTATCGCTACTGTTTGATACGAATGATTCAGCAAGATATTCTGCCTTTTCGAGGTTAGTTCTCTTTGTTTTGTTTAGTACAGGTATTGTGTTAGTTGCTTTCCCTTGAATGCTTTTTATTTTATTCCAGACTTTCTTTGAATTAGTTTTCGTATCTATGGTGTTGCAATAATCTTCCCAGCATCTTGATTTGGCTTCTTTGACGCTTTTTTCTGCTATTATTTTCAGTTCCTTATATCTCTCGTGGTCACTCTGGAGCCGGCTTTTTTTAAATTTCCTGAGTGCTTTTTTCTTTGCCGCGATGTTCTTGCCACACTCTTGGTTCCACCAAGGTACTGGATTTTTGTTGGGCCGCTTATTCGTGACTGGAATATGTCTTTGTGCTATGTTTAGAAGTTTGCTGGTTATATTTTCATTGAAAGTCTCTATATCATCACTAAGTATATCGTCATGAATTAGACTTTGGCAATCGTTTTGGAAGCTTTCCCAGTCTGCCTTAGAGTATTGGAAGCGTGGGATAGGGTCTGTCTTTTCAAAATCTGGTTTCATGCTAAATTTAGTTAGGATTGGAAAGTGGTCGCTGTCTAGTGTATCTGGCACAACTGCCCATTCTGATTTAACTGCTAGTTCGGGAGAGACTATTGTTAGGTCAATTGCAGTGAGTTTACCGGTTCGCATATCTATTCTCGTCCCTTCTCCTGAGTTCAGGAATACGAGGTTATTATCATCTAACCATTTTTCCACTGATTTACCCCTATCATCTGACGTGGTGCAGGTTTCGTCCCAGATTGGATTATGGCTATTATAATCTCCGCAGATTATAATCGGCGAGTCATATTTTGGGGTGATTTTGTTTAGTTCATTTTGTGATATTGTTTTTAGAGTGCCAGGGGAGTACAGATTCACTATATTTATGGGTTTATTATTTTGGAACACCCGTATAGCTTGCCATTCGAGGTCTTCACTTTCTGGGCTCTTGTCTAATTCTAGCTGTGTGAGTTCTTCCTTAACTAGTGTTAGGTTGCCTCCCTTTGGGCCGTTTAGTCTGTCTTGTCTATATGGCGTGTATCCCTTTATTGCAAATTTATTTTTTCCTGGCTTAAGAAATGTTTCTTGTATGCATATGATGTCAGGGCTTATTTCATTTACTAAGATTTTCAGATTGTCTCCGTGTTTTGCAATCCCATTTGCATTCCATTGTAGTATTGATAAAATAACAGTTGAACAAGGTTTATATACCTGAAGATTTGGCATGACAGATGCCAACACAGCAGGTTCCATCTGACATGTCTGAACATAAAGGTTTTGATAAACTAGTGGAACAAAGATATGATTACACACAGTAGGGAATAAACTCGGCTGGTAGATATAGAACAATAACTGGATTAAGAGACAAATGGTGACTTATAGTAAAACTTATACACAGAATAATTACTAACCTTGCATAGACCTGACATGTCTATAAAATAAACAGTCATGACCGGGCAGCTTATGGCAAGCCGTTTCAGTATTTAATCAGGTATTCCACATATGTTAAAAGCTTTTGCACATACGTACAAAAGAATTCCACATATGTGTAAAAAACAGTTTTTAGACATATGTGCAAAAGTTTAACACATCATATGTGGAAAAGTTTTACACATATGTTCAAAACTTTAACACATATGTCAAATAAAGTGTTTTTCCACATGTGCAAAAGTTTTGTACATATGTTAAATAAATTCCAGGAGAGTTAATGGAAAGGAAAGGGACTGCTCCCTGTGGTATAATCTCTCGTGAATGTTTGTTATCTAACGACCATTTCAAAATGGCGCTGTCCCTTCGGGGTTTGTTTTTCATCTCTCTGGCGAGACGTGAAACTACAGTGAGGACACAGAAGCTTATAATAATAATAATTATACTATATTATCTTAGATTCAAGCTCCATACATGATTATCTTCCTTAAACGCATCTCTACTCCTGTAGCTAACGCAGATCGTACAAACTGCAGTATAGCACAGGGGTTTGATGTTGGTCAGTTATTAATTATGATATTATATTCTTAAATACTCTCATCCTACTCCATAAATATGAGTACGAGGAGAGTATATGAAACTTAAGATCCTAAATTATTACCAACAACAAACCCCTGTGTGCGGTAGCTACGTGGTACAGAGTACGGTGGGTCCATGCAAACTTCCATCGAACGAGGATAGCCATGCTGGGGTAGGAACAAAGCCTGAATTAACAAGACAATTGACATACAGGATCGAAATACGGTAGTGTAGGAGTAATCAGCTGGGTCACAGATAAATAAACACACGAACTCAAGAAAGCAACTAACACAATACCCGTACTAAACAAAACAAAGAGAACTAATCTCGAAAAGGCAGAATATCTTGCTGAATCATTCGCATCAAACAGTAGCGATAGCAACCTGAAACCAGAATTCAGAAAAATCAAACAAGAAACGATCCTGGAAAATGACACAAATGATTATATAGAAAACTACCTTAACGGAGACTTTAATATCAATGAATACAGAAAAGCTTTACACTCTAAAAAAGAAAGTTCACCCGGCGAAGACAAACTAGGGTATACAATCCTAAAGCACCTACCAAACACCACTCAGAAACTAATCCTAAAACTAATTAATGTGAGCTGGAAGACCAAACAACTCCCGAACAAATGGAAATCATCTATTGTTATCCCAATACCAAAACCTGGTAAAGACCCATCAGATGGTAAGTCATATAGGCCGATCTCACTCACGTCAAATTTATGCAAAATTATGGAAACCATGGTCAAAAACAGACTTGAATATCACCTGGAAAGCAACCACTTGTTAAACAAAACACAAAGCGGTTTTCGGAAAAAAAGAAGTACTTTAGACCACATAGCCAGACTCCAACACTCAATCAAAAAGGGTAATGCCAAACACCAATATACATTAGGCATTTTCTTGGATATAGAAAAGGCGTTTGACCTTGTATGGCAGGACGGGATTATCACCCAATTAAACAACCTAGGAATTAAGGGCAGGATACAACACTGGATAAAAAGTTTTCTTCATGACCGAAACTTCAAAGTTCGTATTGGTAACACCATGTCCATGGACCACCAGCTAGATAACGGCACCCCACAGGGCAGCGTCATAAGCCCCACCCTTTTTAACATCCTGATTAATGGCCTGGCCAACGAAATTGACACAAAACATCCTGAAATTGAACAATCACTTTTTGCTGATGATGCTGCCATGTGGAAATCTGCTGGCTCGATAAAAAAATTAACAAGTATAATGCAAAAGGTACTAAATACAGTCAACGACTGGGCCGATAAATGGGGATTCAAATTTTCAGCTGTCAAAACTACCGGTGTGCTATTCTCAAATAAACAAAACACAGACATCACGCTATCACTAGGAGGCCAGAAAATCGAGTTTAAGAATAGTGTCAAATACCTAGGAATGATCTTCGACCGAAAACTCACTTGGAAAGACCACATCGACCAATTAATTATTCGGTGTAACAAGGACCTCAACCTTATGAGGTGCGTATCGGGTATCAACTGGGGGGCCAATAAACATAGCTTAATCAAATTATATCAAACACTCATCAGATCCAAAATAGACTATGGTTCAGTCGCTTACCAATCAGCATGCAAGACCCATTTGAAAAGAATAGACAGCATTCAGTATTCGGCATTAAAAATAGCCACCGGGGCGTTCAAAGGAACTCCATTATGTAGTCTACAAATAGAAACTAATGAAAAACCCCTACATTTAAGACGAGAAGAGCTGTCAATGAAATATGCAGGGAAAACAATAGCCAAGGGCGAAAACCACCCATGCCACAAAATTTTTGGCCCAAAAACCGAATACGAATTCCTAAAAAGGAAATGGGGAAAAGACTCCGCACCATTCGGTTACACGATAGAACGGCTATTCCAAGAACACGACATCCCTATCTCTTGTATCTCTGACACTGACAAGGTCAATAGACCACCATGGCAACTAATCACACCACACGTGGACACGAATATACATAGCTACATCACCAAACAGGACAACCCAGAGCATATAAGGGTCACTGCCCTCGAATATATTGACACACATTGGAATAATCGCTGGAAAATATATACAGACGGCTCCAAAAACACAAGTCACAATACAGGTTCTGCATTCGTTATACCAGAACTTGACATTCACGAAGGTTTCAAACTACCAGACAATATGTCTGTATACACCACTGAATTAGTCGCCATAATCAAGGCTCTCGAATGGGTTCTTCAGAACCGACCTGTTTCCACCGTTATTCTTAGCGATTCCTTAAGCGGACTGGTATCTATAAAGAACTCCAAATCCGACAGCAGACCTGACCTCATACACGAAATAGAAATTTTATGTACACAAATACGAGACAATGACATTGACGCCATTTTAGCTTGGATACCCGCCCACGTGGACGTTAGGGGAAATGAAGCCGCCGATAGGACAGCCAAAGACAGCCTCACCAAAACTGCAACTGACGTGCATATAGGACTAGGAACCAAAGAACTGAATTCTATCATTAAAACCAGAATAGATAGTAAATGGGAGAAGGAATGGAACGAAGAAAACCGAGGTAGATGGCTACATAGTATTCTAGATAAGGGGAAAAGAAGGAGTTTTGGATTCCAGCTAGACAGTAAACGTGACGACCGCATCATCACAAGATTAAGACTAGGCAAAACAGGACTAAAATCTCACTTATCTAAGCTAATAAAAAACACATCACCACTATGCACTTCATGCAACAACGAAGAAGAAACGATAGAACATTTTATACTCAAATGCCCAAAACATGACCTCTATCGCCGAACACTGGAAAACGAACTCAAAAACTTAAATGTCCCTCTGTCGTTGGCTTCTATATTAAATCCTAAACCACCTCATATAAACAAAGTATACTCCACCTTACTAGCTTACATCAAATCGACTGACTATCACTCTACCATCTAATACTATATGGTTACACCAAGACACCAATAAACCTAGGACCAAATTTGAATAAATGTAGCACGCTTAGAGTCAAAACTATTTTTCAGGGGCGGAAATAAGGGTCAGTGATCAGAAATGACTGATCAAATTTGGACACTAACCAATCAAAATGCCATAGCAATAACATAGACAAATTCACTGATCAAATTAAAAGCTCCTAATAACGAGCTCTGACCAAATTGTGTTCCCTTATTTCCAACCCTCGTTAACGAATGTTAACCGTCCGGTTTTCATGCAGGGGCAGAAGACTGGAGGTTATATCAAACATTCACACTCGGCTTTAACTATAATAATATTTTTATTTATAATATTTAGTGCCTAATTATTTATTGCTATTGATCATGTGTGACTTAGATCACGATAGTGCCAGTCGATGGCAAAAAATAACACCAGAAAACAAGAAACTACAAACTCTTCTATTCTTTGTAATACAGGCACAGCACACTGAAGACAACACACGAGTAAGACCAGCCATGAAACAGAACACCTATGACGACAAATATTATGAAACAGCACCAAATGGAGATGAACATGATGAAGATCATCATCGTCGGTCCACAAGAACGTCCAGAATACTCGACCCTGTACCACGCCAGACACGCTACCCCACCGAACTGAGCAACCAGAATACCAAATCCTAAACCACACAGACACGCTACCCCATATATGACACCGAAATGACGCCTCAACACAGAATATCATCCTTTGACTTTCACACAATATAGGACGTAGACCTGCCGTCCTGTGCCCCAATACACACTCCAAGCAATTGTTACAGGCACAGATTTCTGGAAGAACCCACCCTGTTCCCAAGGGCGTCGTTAGGGAAGTCGATTAGAAAAATCCCGAAGACGCCCATGGTTCTCCCAGTTTTTTCTGGACGGCTTTGTGCGTACAAAGGGGTACCAAGACAAAGGAATCATCCACGCGATTAGACCTACAGTGAACTCATATTTACTAGTATAGCTTAACCAAAAAAACCCGAAAGAGACTTACGAACTTGTACATAGCGACTCTTATTTACTTCTATTTATATCTCCTGCTAATCTATCATTGTTATTTATCATTATTTATTTATTCATTTATTTATTTATATATTTAGCGCTGGAAAAGATATTAAAAGAAAACAAAGAAATGTACCGCGAAATCCAAATAAAACATTGAGTTGATGGGCCGCGAAATCCGAATGGGAAGCGGCCCTTAAACTACAATTTCAATCAAAAAAATCAAGTCTCTTACAGCCATTTCAAGGTCAACCTTACTGAATATGTTATCATTGTGGGAAGATTGTTCCTTTGTTTGCAGGAGGAAAAGGCGCCAAAATGATACCAGGGAGCAGTCGATCCCCAAGGCAGAGGTCGCAACTTTTAGACATATGTGGAAAAGTTTTGCCCATATGTGAAATAAAATAACTATTTCACTTATGTTGAACAGTTTTATACATATGTGTAAAAGTTTTAGACATATGTGCAAAAACCTTTTTTTCAACATATGTCGAAAACTTTTAGACATGTGTAAAAGTTTTAGACATATGTGTAAAAGTTTTACACATATGTTGAAAAGTTTTACACATGTTAAATAAATGAACTATTCCACATACGTTGAAAACTTTTGCACATATGTCAAAAAGTTGTTAACATATGTATAAAACTTTTACACATATGTGGAATAAATTCGCACTTTTAGACATATGTTGAAAAGTTTTATACATATGTTAAAAACTTTTTGACATATGTGCAAAAGTTTTCAACATATGTGGAATAACCGATTAAATACTGAAACGGCTTGCCATAGCAGCTGGTCATAATATCCTCATCCTCTCAAGTGCAAGAGCAAGTTTATGCTAGGATTCAACAACGTGAGGTTGATGTTATATCTGTACAACTCGGTTCAATGGGTGGAATAATGTCGTATATCAGCAGATACTAACCAGAACAGTTGTCTAAAAAAATACCAAATTTCTCAAAACTTCATGGTTGTGTTGCCCATTTGATCAATCCCGAAGTTCTGTTCTAAGCATTTTTATTTTGGGGTTAAACATTGAAAGTTGTAATATTGCACTTTTAACTTGAAATTCACTGGATTTCTTCAAAGTTGGAATTCTGGTTGTTAGTCCTGAAACAAGTTGAGTTCATGGAAAACACTATTTTGAAGAAAAATCACATTTAGTAGAACAACCAGCTCTCAAACTGATTGATGTCTGAAAATCAAAAGTAAATATTATCCCTCATACTTAAGAAAAATATGTTGGTACTTTGAGCAGACATCACAATATTAATAGTCAATATTATGTATGTTGCAGTGTTAAGGGCAGACATGTCGACACTCAATGCTACACTGTGATATTAAGGGTTGACCATGTTGATATTTTGTCCATTGTGATATGGTTCAACATGTCGACATTAAGGACCGAGACGTCAACCCTTAACATTTCATCGCAAATATCATGAAATTTAAATATTTACAAAATATTAATAATAACGAAGAATATATATATGTTTTGAATGAATATGTAGACAATACATAAATACTTGAAATGAAATTCCCCCTGATGAGACATCAGATGTGCAGCTGATTTTCAGAAGAAAGAAAAACGAAGAACTTCTCTCAACTTGTCAATTAAACAAGGGCGATTATACATTTTATTGTAAAATTGACAGCTTGACGTAAGAGGAGACATAATTGTGGCACCAATGGGGTTTCGGGGTATAAATGAAATAGGAACCCACCCATAGGTTCTCGGGTTTGAAAGAAACAGGACCCCATCATCGTGATATGACTGAAATATCGTTGAAAATGAACTTAAATTATATTCTCTCATGCATAAAATCGTGACATTTCCTGCAGACTCAAATATCAAATTGAGCACCTGCTGGTATAGCATTTTATATATAATCCCCGTCCATGTACACAGGTAACTTTGCACCTCAGCTGATGAATGATTTTTGGGCAGCTTCATGTGTGTCCCATTAAAAATGTGATATCCAGCATATTAAATAATATATGAATTTCATGTTGGATACATGTATGATTGACAGGTGATAATACTGAAAGAATAGGGTCTATCCTTCATGTAAGATGTGATAATTCTCCTCAAAATTCAATCACAGATTAGTATAATTTCAATCATGGTTCACTCGTGCAAATCATCCATTATTTCTATCTTATAGTTATTTTAATGATTTTACAGGGTGATCAAAGTTCTCTTTAACTGAGCACAAAATTGGAGGTGACCCCAATTACAGACCAACATGGTATCTAGACCCTAAATCTGGTTGTTTTTGGTCATTTTTGAATTGAAAAGAATAGTTCATATACAAGTCTGAAAATTTCAGATTGTTTTTTGTTTTTGTTTTTTTTTTTACTATTCCTTTACAGAAGTTTTTTCAAAATGTTCAGTTCTAGCTGCTTTCATAATAGTGTTAATTCATTATATACATACACTAAAAAAAGAATTTCAATTGAGGTTATAATTATTGACCTGCCAACTGAAAGAGTAGTTTACTCAAAAGTCATAAAATGAAAAAAAACCTCATAAATGTTAATAAATAATGAAATCAAAGTATATAATTGAGATTTGAAATTAGCCTAGGGCTTTTGTGCGTTGGGGCTGCTTTTGTCTGTGGGGCTTTCGTCCAGATCCCAATTGAGAGCTGGTCAATTATACCATTCAAAACAAATTGTCTGTTTGCCGAGCCCCACATTTACGTACTCATATATTTTTGTTTATTCAAAAAAAAACCATGATTGACAATTTTTTTTTTTTTTCGTGTTCTTTATCAGAATTTTGTGAAATCCCATACATAGAAGAAAAAGTTAAAATCTTCTCACCTCCCTAACTTTCAAAACCTAGCTGTTACACAGGGCATTTTATTCTGGAACCCTCAATTTCCATTTAATATTCTATGAACTTACATTGTCAGTCAGTGAATAGGGTTTAACGTCACTTTCAACATTTTTTCAGCTATATTACAACAGGGAAGGGGAGGGGGAGGGGCGGGCGTACCTACTAATACTTGTAACAGAGCAGAACTAATGCTGCCATTTTATAGTCCTGTTCCTCTGAAATATCGTGGCATATAGGCAGACATGACACCCCACTCAGTCACATACTACTGAGCGAAAGAGTCCTTGTTCTATCATGTAATGCTAAGCGTAAATGAGGAAGCAACAAGTTCCATTTTTATACGCCTGCCCAAAAGGCAAAGGTCACTGGCCTAAAAAACAGGAAATCACTGAAGTGTTCATGTCCGGTTTATATCTGTGAACGTTTTCTATCCACAGTTGCACATTTTTGTCAGTGAATATGCCAGATGAAGACGATGTGTCGCGTACCAAAGTTGAGGTCGCGGTCAGAGGTCAAAGGTCATTGTTGCCTAAAATCAGGAAATCATTGATCATTGACAGTTTTCTATCTACAGTTCTAATTTTTGGTGAGTGGATGCCCTATGAGGGAACGATGTGTTGCATACCAAAGGTAGGTCGAGGTCAGAGGTCAAAGGTCAGTGTGACCTAAAAATCAGGAAATCATTAAAAATTACTAATTTTTTGTGAGTGGATTCAATAGGCAGAAATGAAGTGATGCATACCAAAAATTAGATCACGGTCAAAGGTCACTGTGACCCCAAAATTAGGAAATTATTAAAAATAACATTTTTTTCTGTCAGTAGATACAGGGGGACACAATGTGTCACATACCAAAATGTAGGTCAAGGTCACGGTGACCCCAAAATCAGGAAATCATTAAAAATCATATTTTTTGTGTCCATTGTGTCCATTGATAGATTGAGGGAAGACGATGTGTCGTGTACCAAAATTTAAGTCAAGGTCAAAGGTCAAGGTCACTGACCCCAAAATCAAGAAATCATTGAAAGTCACATTTTCATATGCCTGTCGGAGACGAGGTCGTGTAATGCGATGTTGCGTTCTGTCCATTCATCCATTAAAATTTGTTGTCCATGCTATATCTCTAGTTTCAAGGTATAGATTGGTACCAAACTTTGAGTATACATTACTCGCATGGCAAAGTGGAGCCATACATTTGAGATCAATTTGTCAAAGGTCAAGGTCGCAGTTCCCCAAAACTGAATCAAGTTTAGCTGACTAAATGTGTTAGGTTGGAATATTCAAAGTTCTTTCCCCTGCATGTATATGGTACTGTCCTGTGGAGCTGTCTCCCATGTTTGAAACGCTTTATTTAGTTAAACTGTTGTGAAATAAAAACCATACATTTACTAATGTAACGGAGAGAGGGGTCCTTTATGAACTTCACACCTATTTATTAACTCAAGAACAAAGGTTTACTTCATCACTTTCTTCTTCCTTCATGAACAATTCTCTCATCTGAAAGGAATCCATTTGCAGGAAAACTACTATATTCATGTGTTTGACTATTGTCGATTTCAGTGTGGGATATGTGAGCTCTCAGCTCTTGCTTCAAGGTCAACTACTTACCTAGAGTTAAGCTCATTTTAGTTTATCATTCAATATGTGATATATGTTACATTCTCAGAAGCACAAAATTGTAGACCTTTCTCTGGATTGCTAGATCAATTGGAATCAAGGCTATTAAACAACCTTGAAATTTGGACCAATGTAATTCCAGATATACAGGCATATATTGAAGCCCCTTGGGCTCTTGTTAAGTCTTTGGTATGACCTGGCCTGGGATTGAACCCAATGCCTACCACTTACGAGGCAGACGCTCTATCCATTAGGCTTACAGAGAATTTATTATCCCACATAAGAATTAACTTATTCACTGCCACCAGTTGCGGCAACTCTCTTTCATGACCAGTAAATTACCCCATTTGGTATGTATAGTTCTATAAATTTGTTCTATGTAATATTTTAATATTGCAATCATGACAGCCATCCAGATATGTTCGTATGATGGCTTCTAGTGACCATGACCTGTTCTTGTATGTCACAGAGCTACACTAGTGACCATGACCTGTTCTTGTATGTCACAGAGATACACTAGTGACCATGACCTGTTCTTGTATGTCACAGAGATACACTAGTGACCATGACCTGTTCTTGTATGTCACAGAGATACACTAGTGACCATGACCTGTTCTTGTATGTCACAGAGGTACACTAGTGACCATGACCTGTTCTTGTATGTCACAGAGATACACTAGTGACCATGACCTGTGCTTGTATTTCAGAGATACACTAGTGACCATGACCTGTTCTTGTATGTCACAGATACACTATTGACCATGACCTGCTCTTGTATGTCACATAGATACACTAGTGACCATGACCTGTTCTTGTATGTCACAGATATACACTAGTGACCATGACCTGTGCTTGTATGTCACAGAGATACACTAGTGACCATGCCCTGTTCTTGTATGTCACAGAGATACACTAGTGACCATGACTTGTTCTTGTATGTCACAGAGATACACTAGTGACCATGACCTGTTCTTGTATGTCACAGAGATACAGTTGACATCATTATAGGAGCAACTTTTTTATAAAACATCACTGCTATGCTGCCAGATTATTGTGAACACAATGTACCCTGGGGGAACTTTCCTCTCTATATTTGTCATCAAATATCCTTCACAGCTGACTCTGCCTCTTGCTATATACTGGTAGCTGCAATATTGCTGATGCCAGATAGGTAATGGTTTGTTTTCCGTAACCAGCCCTCATCTATATTTTGAGGGCAAATAATTAAAATCCATGAGGGATTGACATTTTCATGAGTAAAACTTGCTCATTTTCTTCATATTTGTATACAATTGGTTTGCAAGTTAATAATTATCGCACTCAGCATGTGTATTTTTACAAGCAAGGTTATGAGAATCAAACAATTAATTAACAGTGGCCTGAATGCGATATTATTCTCATTCTCTCTCTTAAGACTGACCATGGAGGACAGGTAAATCAGATTGTACCTCCATGGGCTGACTGATTGACTGACCATGGAGGACAGGTAAATCAGATTGTACCTCCATGGGCTGACTGACTGACTGACTGACCATGGAGGACAGATAAATCAGATTGTACCTCCATGGGCTGACTCACTGACTGACCATGGAGGACAGGTAAATCAGATTGTACCTCCATGGGCTGACTGACTGACTGACCATGGAGGACAGGTAAATCAGATTGTACCTCCATGGGCTGACTGACTGACTGACCATGGAGGACAGGTAAATCAGATTGTACCTCCATGGGCTGACTGACTGACTGACCATGGAGGACAGGTAAATCAGATTGTACCTCCATGGGCTGACTCACTGACTGACCATGGAGGACAGGTAAATCAGATTGTACCTCCATGGGCTGACTCACTGACTGACCATGGAGGACAGGTAAATCAGATTGTACCTCCATGGGCTGACTCACTGACTGACTGATTTGGCCAGATGGCCATCGGGATATAAATTTGAGAAAAGCACAGCTATGTATTCCTTTATGAGACGAGCTGTATGAATAGCCCAATAGGCCTGTCTGAAGTCCTGCTTCATCTGTATGATATTAATGATATTACTGGTGACTTTCAGTTACTCAACTTAGGTTTTTAAATTCTTTTGAATTTGTTTGCAGGTGCCCTATATAGGAGGGGATGAAAGCCATGCAGAGCCAAAGTACAATGATTTCTCCTTTTGCCTGCCAAATGAAACATCGTGCACCAAATGGACCTGTGTGTTTAATTATTCTCACCACCATCAGAACAATTGTGTAACCTCGAGTATCATCCAGGCAATGGCAATGACGATGGTTAATGGCAGTACTGATGGTTAGTGACAGTGACAATGGTTAAGGGCAGTGACAGTGATTAATGTCACTGACAATGGTTAATGTCAATGACAATGGTTAAGTGCAATGACAATGGTTAGTGTGACAGTGACAATGGTTAAGGCCAGTGACAGTGTTTAATGACAGTGACAATGGTTAATGACAGTGACAGGGGTTAAGGGTAGTGACAGTGGTTAATGGCAGTGACAGTGGTTAATGACAGTGACAATGGTGAAGGGCAGTGACAATGGTTAGTTAGTGACAAAGGTTAAGGGCAGTAACAATGGGTAATGGGAGTGACAGTGGGTAATGGCAGTGACAATGGTTATTGACTGACAACGGCTAAAGACTGACAATGGTTAGTGACAGTGACGATGGTTAATGACAGTCATAATGGTTAGTTACAGTGACAGTGGCTAAAGACAGTGACTATGGTTAGTAACAGTGACAATGGGTAGTGGCAGTGACAGTGGTTAGTGACAGTGGCAATGGGTAATGACTGGCAATGGTAAGTGACAGTGACAATGGTTAAGGTTTGCGACAATGGTTAGTTACAGTGACAATGGTTAAGGGCAGTGCCAATGGGTAGTGAGAGTGACAATGGTTTGTGACAGTGACAATGGGTAATGACTGACAATGGTTAGTGACAGTGACAATGGTTAGTGACAGTGACAATGGTTAAGGGCAGTGCCAATGGGTAATGAGAGTGACAATGGTTTGTGACAGTGACAATGGGTAATGACTGACAATGGTTAGTGACAGTGACAATGGTTAAGGGTTGTGACAATGGTTAGTTACAGTGACAATGGTTAAGGGCAGTGACAATGGGTAATGAGAGTGACAATGGTTAATGACAGTGACAATGGGTAATGGCAGTGACAATGGTTAGTGACAGTGGATAATGACAGTGACAATGGTTAGTGACAGTGGATAATGACAGTGACAATGGGTAATGGCAGTGACAAGGGGTAATGGCAGTGACAGTGGATAATGACAGTGACAATGGTTAGTGACGATTATTAAACGGGCAACACAAACTTTACATCATCAAATTCCCGTCTAACGGATGACCTTTAGACTATGATTTGGTTAAATTATGAATATAAGAAATTAACCGCTCGCTCACTTTTGCCCACCAGTACCACCAGGATGTGGATGCCCATACAGAGGTTCAACCGGTCATACCAGATATGTTTAAGCTCACCACGCATTATATAGTCTACAACAAACAACACAATACTTGTACAACATGCAAAATTTAATCAGTCAATAATAAATTAATGTTGAAAACATCCATTTGAGTTGTTGCTCCAGCTTTCTTTCTCAAGTCTTGCAGGCCATTAAAAGGCAACGCATTGTCTGTCTATTCAATCTGGGGCATTCCCAGAATTTTACGAGAGGGGGTCATTGCCCATGCTAATTTATTGGGGGAAAGTGCAACGGTTATGTGCAGTGACAATGGTTAATATCAGTGACAATGGGTAATGGCAGTGACTGGCAATGGTTAAGGGCAGTGACTGGTTAAGAGCAGTGACAATGGTTAATTAAAGTGACAATGGTTGATGGCAGTGGCAATGCTTACGGGTAGTGATTGGGTAATGACAGTGACAATGGTTAAGGGCAGTGAAAATAGTCAATTATAGTGACTGTGTAATGGCAGTGACAGGGTTTAAACAGTCACCGACCTTAACTATTGTCACAGTCATTAATGACAGTGACAATGGTTAAGGGCAATGACAATGGTTAAGTGCAATGACATTGGTTAAGTGCAGTGACAATGGTTAATGACAGTGACAATGGTTAAGGGCAGTGACAATGGTTAATGACAGTGACAATGGTTAATGACTGACAATGGTTAAGGGCAGTGACAATGGTTAATGACAGTGACAATGGTTAAGGGCAGTGACAATGGTTAATGACAGTTACAATGGTTAAGGGCAGTGACTGGTTAATTTCAGTTATGGTGGGTAAGGGTAGTGACAATGGTTAAGAGCAGTGACAATGGTTAATGACAGTGACAATAGTTAATGACTGACAATGGTTAAGGGCAGTGACAATGGTTAATGACAGTGACAATTGTTAATGACAGTTAAAATGTTTAATGACAGTTGCAATAGTTAAGGGCAGTGACTGGTTAATTTAATGGCAATGGTTAATGTCAGTGATGGGTAAGAGTAGTGACAATGGTTAAGGGCAGTGACAATGGTTAATGACAGTTACAATGGTTAAGGACAGTGACTGGTTAATTATAGTGACAATGGTTAATGACTGGCTAATGTCAGTGATGGTGGGTAAAGGTAGTGACGATGGGTAAGGGCAGTTACAATGGTTAAGGGCAGTGACAATGGGCAATGGCAATGACACTATGATACGGTTAAATCCTGAATATAAGAAATTTCCCGCTAGCTCAGTTTTGCCCACCAGTATCACCACGATGTGGATGCCTGCATAGATATTCAACCAGTCATACCAGAGAATGAGATGTTGGAACTCGCCATGCATTATATAGTCTACAACAAACAACATAATACATGTACAACCATGTAAAATTTAATCAGTCAATGATAAATTAGTGTTGAAAACATCCATTTGAGTTGTTGCTCCAGCTTTCTTACTCAAGTCATTTCTTACTCCAGCCATTAAAGGGCAACACATTGTCTTTCTCTATCAATCTGGGGCATCCACAGGATTTTACGAGAGGGGGTCATTGCCTATGCTAATATATTGGGGAATTCAGTAGTGTGATGTCTAATATAGGGAGAAAGCATATGCTTGAATTGGGTTGAGAAGCAGTCCTGTGGGTGCGACAGCTCCCTCCTTCCTACATGTCCTAGTGATGTCCATGAGGAATCAGTCATTCAAAGATTATCAATTGAAATGATCATCTGGGAACCCTTGATCTGATGTGATCAGTCAGAGCAGGGGACAATTTGTAAGTATGTGTGATATCTAAGATTGATACCCCAGGTGGTTAATCTTACCACACAATCTTACCACACGGCGCTTAATCTTATGACACGTCGCATCAGTCATCTGGAAGTGCATTACCGGTACGACAAGTGTATGACAAACGAATGACAAACGAATGGCGTAATCACCCTGAAGAAACACCATACCAGTGATTACAGGCCATTAACATTAATGCAGACAAGTGTCTTTGTGATTACAGTCCAGTTGTTGTTCCGGACGTTCCTCCTTCCATCTAGGAGCATCCTCTCACAGAATAGTAGCTTGCAGTAATTTCCCCTTGCAGTGACCCCTTCTGACTGTACATATCGACCTGGGTCATTTTCTGACCAGGTGTGTGCGATTTACTATCGTGAGAATTTATATAGCAGTCTCTAATTGAGAATGGGTACTAATAACTTAAGCACATGTCACGCTGGCGAATTTTTAGCATAGCAACCATTATCGCCCTTATTTCCAATTACCCTGGATCCTGATCAGTACCACACCAAGTCATCCATCCAAGTATTGACCAACGTCAATGTCGCTTAACTTCGGTGATCTTACGAGAACCGGTGTGGAGAAACACCATACCAGTGTTGTCTCCGTGATTATAGGCCCGTAACATTGATATGGTAAATTGATTATCCTGGAGAAACACCATACCTGTGTTGTCTCCATGATTATAGGCCAGTAACTTTGCTATAGCCTCATGGTACATCCATCTGGAGAAACACCATACCAGTGTTGTCTCCGTGATTATAGGCCCGTAACATTGATATGGACATATGGTAAATTGATTATCCCAGAGAAACACCATACCAGTGTTGTCTCTGTGGTTATAGGCCCGTAACATTGATATAGTAAATTGATTATCCTGAAGAAACACCATACCAGTGTTGCCTCTGTGATTATAGGCCAGTAACATTGATATGGTAAATTGATTATCCTGAAGAAACACCATACCAGTGTTGCCTCTGTAATTACAGGCCAGTAACATTGATATGGACATATGGTAAATTGATTATCCTGGAGAAACGCCATACCAGTGTTGTCTCTGTGATT
>JAVTVY010054365.1:0-31801 GCA_036873755.1 Hanleya hanleyi | reverse complement strand
AGCCTGGGCGCCAAGGATGGCCCATACATACGTTCGAATGGAATCATTAACACGCTCGACGCCTGCATGTGTGAAGCCCTGTGATCTGTCCAGCATGAACGTTGTCCACGCCTTGTCAGCCTCCGATCCCTGCGCAATGTAGTCAATGTGAAAGTATTTTTTGCGAAAAGTAAACGAATGCCAGGTTGGGTCGTACGGCTTTGGAAGCCGCATGTAGCCTGCGTTTGTGGCATAGAAGTAAATCGTTCCTATGCCATTGTTTTCGCTCTGCTGCTGTCTCCAGCCGGTGTGCGACGACACCCCAAACTCTGCACAGATGCGCTCATATGCTCTGCGGTCAAATGGATTGTTAAATGCCGCCCAGGCGTCGTCTTGTGGGAGCGGTGCCTGAATCTCTTTTAGGATCCGCCTGATCTGAAAGTAGACATGGAAGATGTAGAGGGCCTGGGTGTGGCTAGCAGTTCGCGCGGTCCCTGTTCCAGCCGCTAGGTGGTCACTCACAGACACGCCGCAGCCGGTCGTGGCGCACCACACAGCGAAATTCAGCTGATTCTGCCCAAACTGCAGGGGATTAGAGCGCCACGCCTGAACAAGCTGGTCGCTTTTCACTTTAGGCAGACAGTATTTCGCAAATATATTAGGAAACTGGGCCGCAAAGTCACCACTTGCTGTGTTCACCGGGATGTCTTGGTGAGTGAATGTCGTCCCAGTAACACTCGTTCCAGCGGTGTACACCCCGCCCGTTTGGTAGGTGGCCTTTACATTGAAGCTAAAGGCGTGTCTATCCATGCGCAATCCTTGCTGGTTTAGCACTTCGTGTGGCCGACTATGTATGTAACACTGAGCAACATTCAAAACGGCGCAACAATCGACCTCACGCACGCGCTCAAGAACCAAAACGGACAATACAAAGTAGCACTGCTCGAGCTCACTTTCTACCCACTATGGGAGAATGTCCCAGCCGGAACTAGCTTCTCTGTCCGCGGAAAGCTTGTGGTTGTCCCTAGCGGTTATTACAATGTCTGCTCCCTTAATAAAGAGGTCTTCAAGCCACACGGGGCGGGCCTGGAGATAAACCATGCCACTGGTCGACTGAAGTTGACGACCGACAATAGCATACAACTACTTGGCCTTGCGCGGCTTCTGGGGTTCTCAGATCCTGACAGTACCCTTACTGGGACAGTGCAGGGCGACAGCTTCCCCACACTAGCACCCCATAAAGAAGTGTTCGCTCACCTGGGTGAGGTGAGCACATCACACAATCTAGTGGGGAAGGCAGTCGAGACGGCTGGCACAAGCACTGCGTACCCTTGTGTGGCCTACCCTTCCACTCTTCTAAGAGCTATATCTGTGACTGGTGAAGGAATAAACTGCGGAAAAACCGTTTCTTTCCCTAATCCACAGTATAAGCCACTAATATCTGGCCCTATCCCGCAGCTAACGTTCTCCCTGTTAGATAAGTCAGATACACCAGTAAAGACCGCTTATATGAGTGTAACTCTTCATATTCATCCCTGACAACGATGGTTGAATCCGCAGGACCCAGATGCAGTGATTTGGCCTTAAGCGATCTCGCTGATACCATTGGGTTTGGCGAGGCAGGTTACACCGACCGCCTGTACGGCTTTCAGTTCAGAAACGGCTTATAACATCGAAAGAAGCTTACGCCAGGAAGAAACACAGATGTCAGTTTCAAAGACCTTGAAGATATTAACACGGGAAACACACGGACGCATGTGAGATATAACCTCGTTAAAACGGAAAACAGACAATGGACTCTCGCCGAAAGTGACAATGTGAGCTGTCTCATTGACCTTAATGTGGTCGAATCGGGAGTACAGGTCGATAAAGCCGGGTTTGTGAGAAAGGTTTTAAATCGAGGCACGGCATTCCTGTCCTACAGTCCGGTTGAAAACAACGTCAAAATACACCTCCAGGACTGGAAATTCTATTTGAGAAGCACTGATCCTCGAGGCGCTCTAGTAATAAAGGCGTCGTTACCCGCCCTGACCACTCTTCCTCCAGACTCAACTATCGTTGCTGCAATACTGTTACCGCCCGCTCCCGCTCACGATAGATTCGTGGACATACTACCAGATCTCCAGATAAAATGGCAGGATAAGCACGCTGATCAAGAGTTGCGGATTTTCTTTGGTCTTAGCGCAGTTAAAAAGCCTGTCGTGCATCTGTCGTTAGAGGGCGTAATTACACGAGGAAACGATGTGACAGTGGGCAGCTGAAGGCGTCGGCTTAAAATCTCTCAAGGTGTTCAACCGGTCCTTGGATAACCTTGAGCTAGAGATAATTGACAACAGCATATAGATTTATCATGGGACTATATCCAACATTGGACGAGGCCGAATCCGCGCATGACTACAGGCTAAAGCACATCTGTGATATCCAGCATGAACTCTCCCAAGATCGTGATTCCCGGTTGAGCTTGTACAAAAAATACCGCAAAGCGGTGAATGCTCTAGATGGCGTTGACTCTGCGCTTGCCACAGTGGCTTTGGGCCTCGGCGCGACTGGGATCGGCCTCTTGTCGACAATAATTGCCGCACCCGTTGTTGCGGCACTTGAAGTCTCGGCTCTTTCGAGTGGTTTGGTTGGAATAGCTTGCAAGTTTATATCTCGACGCCTGACCATCAAAACTAAAAAACACGATGAAATTCGCGTCCTAGCGTCTTCAAAATTGGATTCCATCGCAGATGTTATCTCGCAAGCACTTGTGGGTAACAAGATTTCTGATAGCGAATTCCGTCACATCCTAGCGGAGAAATCTAAATATGATGCCATGAGAAACGATATCAGGACTAAATCGTTGAAAGCATCCCATATCAGCCAGGAAGAAAAAAACGAACTTCTGAAGCAAGGCAGGGAGGAAGCAAGGAAACAGTTTGCCAGGGCAATCGAAATAGAATCACGATAAACTGCTTGCTGCAGGCGGATTATTAAAGACGCCATGCGCCGCGGGAACCACTACGATGTCCGCACGAACACGTAGTTAGGCCTTTTCGGCGCATTAGCATATCATGTTAAAGCCATGACTGACACTGCAAAAGAAGGCATGTCGTCGATCGATGGTAAAATGCTAGCCAACATGGCCTACCATGCCGCTGTCGTTAGCGGCTTAGCGATAGGTTATGCTCGTCTGGGCAAAATTGTCTGGAAAGGCCCTGCCCCCAAGTTAGACTTCACCGACTATGACGTAGGAATGGTTATTGCAGACATCGGCCTGGCCATAGCCACGAAAGACTTGCTGATTAAGCAAGGAATCCTCCCCGCGGACATTTTGAAGTAGGCACTCTGTCGCATTTACACGCGCGAAAGCGGACAATAAATACTACAGCACTGCGTGCGGCTACTGACTGCCGGATCTGATAGCGAGCCGTTCAAGGGAGCAGCAGGGGGGGCCAACAGACCAAATCTGTTTAGGCTGAGAGAAGAGCAGATAGCGTGGGGGTGCCAAGGGGCTTCCCCTCTCAATGAAGCCGAGAGAAAAAAATCGATTTCGTCGCAACGTTTGGTTCAACTAACTTAGGTACGGACCTTTCTGATGACTGAAAGGCTAGTAAGGCGGATGCATCGTCTGTACGAGAATAAACGTCTATGGTCGCTCTTGTCAGTGTGCGGCTTGCAGGTCATCCGTTTTGGAGAGGAATCCATTCAATCTCCATCGGTTCGCGCCTAGTAGCGGCGATATGCTCATCAGATAATTTCAGCCCTTTAAAAATCTTCCTAACCTTACTCTGATAACAAGCTATCGAACTGAATCCTGATTCACCGCTCTTCTGACCCTATGTTTCTCCTCATCTTCTTAATCATTGTATCGCCTTCCAGCGTCAAGATATGCTCCTATTCCTTTTAGCCAGTGAGGTTTGATCTTCCATAGTTTGCACACAGACTTAAGAGAGGCGATCGCGCATCTTATCTTACCTTTTTCCACAGAACGCCATACACGGAGATACTGCGTGCGGCTACTGACTGCCGGATCTGATAGCGAGCCGTTCAAGGGGCTTCCCCTCTCAAATTATGAAGCCGAGAGAAAAAAATCGATAGTAACCTACATACACTAGCTCAAAGTAGCCTTCTTGTCTTTCGCTGGCCGCTTTTTCTCGGAGTTTCGAAAGAGTGTGCTTTCTGAACGGATTCCACAAAAAAAGTCCTCTAGGCACCCCCACGCTGTCTGCTCTTCCCTCAGCCTAAACAAAAAAAGTCCACCCGCCCCCCTGCTGCTACCCTGCTTATGTAGGCCTACATGTACAAGTGTAGCATAGCTGGCATACAAGTATTGATTTTCTTTCAAGCTTGAATAGATAAAGGGACACAACTCCTGGTAACATGTACGTTTAGACCGGGCGACCTACATATCGCGATGACTCATACAATACATCAAAATATGTTGAAAATTGGAATATGCCGAAATTTATTTCACTGATATACGGGGCTGATCAATTCTATATTGGATAAAATCTACTCCACATCAAACTGGCTCGAAAATTCTAAGGAAAGTTTGGTAGAAATATATGCGTTATTTTCAACATAAATTGTTGTCCGTGAAAGATTGCTCAGGTGGGCCATGCGATATGTATCGAATCTTTCAATCACGTCTCACAAAAGGGGGGTTCGATCCCTGCCTGCCTGCTCTTGGAACGCTTGTTCCGAACTCTTCTCACAAATAATCTAGACTCATTTCGAATTGTCTAGGATGCAACGGGGAGAGTTATTAAGAGCAATTGAGTCCCAAATAAATACTTTAATAAAAAGAAACCCGTCACAATGGCCAAGAAGCCATGTGACAGGACTACGTCACAGGCCACGAAGCCATGTGACGGGACTCAGTGAGACGTGACACCCCGGTTTTGCATTTTTTGACCCAAATAAATTTGTTTGGTCACCCCTACGAAAGGTTTTGTCCTGGTAATCTCTCTCAAAAAGTCTGATCTCTGAACGGATTCCACAAAAAAAGCCCGCCCGGCTCCCCCAGACAATTACAAGCGTCTAGTCCGTCATTCATAATCCAGCCGTCGTCCATTAGAGAATATCCGCGTCCATAATCCAAAGACCTATTCCATTTTCCATATAACAGTATTAGCACCAAATTCAAAAAGACAATCATAGTATACATAAACATAGGCTTGTTTCCTGCAAGAGAGAAGCGGTCAACAGTTTCCAATGATGCCGGTAAGACATCATGATGTTCCAAAAATATCAAATCCGTATCGCTGATCAGTATTCTTAATCCATAATATTCGTTATAGAGTCGTAATCTAAAAAAAGATGTATCTCAGTCACGCTTTGATTGTGACTGTTCATATGAGTACCATGAGGATCTTGAAGTACATGGGTTCATACGGCCTCTAGCCCCGGGTTAAACGGAATTAGACACAAGTTACGACCGCAGAGCTCCGTGGAGCTCGGGTTAAGCCATTGGCATATGTGTTTACCCTTCATCGTATCTCTGGTATCTCCATCGATTCTGTATGTTTAATGGGGGGTTGCAGCGTAGAGCCTGGGCCGGCAAGGGTGGTGGGCCGTCCCGAGGCTCTACATTTGCAGTTTGGATTACACGTAACCCGTAGCTACGAAACGGTCGTGTTTTTTTTGTCCTGATAATCTCTGTCAAAAAGTCTGCTCTCTGAACAGATTCCACAAAAAAAGTCCGGCACCCTAGAAGTCCTCTTGGCACCCCCACGTTATCTGCTCTTCCCTCAGCCTAAACAGATTTGGTCTGTTGGCCCCCCCTGCTGCTTGCCTATATGAAAATCAGCATAAGCGATCAAAATTCGGTAAAGCCATGTACTGATTTTATTCTGCAATGGCGTTGTGACAAGTTGTCAAATGTCTGGGATCAACTAAGCAATCATCTATCGACTTTCTCCCGCTGGGAAAACGGTAGCCAAAAATGCAGGGCTCGGGGTCAAGCGAGCGAATTTGTTTGCACTAATATCAGCGAGAGATTTGGTTGACTCATTGTTTGCCGATTGTCTCGCCGGCACACATGAAAGGTTTCCAGAGACAACAAACTTTACTTCATCATTCGAATCTTCTTCTCCTCACTGTTTTCTCTCTAAACTTCCGTTGGCATCATCGGAATTACGATACCATCGGAATTACGAGCTCCTGAACTGAATTGTAAGCCAAATTCCACCAAACACATTTTTCACGCTTTTTTTCATAATAACCACACGTATCCAGACAACGTTTATCGTGTTACTGAGTATGATACTTTGTAGTGAAGAATATAGCTTTCAATGTACCGTGAATGCAGGCAATTCTATGATTTGAAAGTATAAACTTGCAACTGTAAACTTGAATATATTATTTTGATTACGTATGCTAAGACTGCCATTGATGTCACGGGCAAAATCACGGATAAAATCAAAATATTCCTGAATCTCGTGTCCGTCGAAAGAATCCATGACCGTTAAAGTTTTATCGGGGCTGATTTGGAGTGTTAAGATGTTTCATACGCGGTGCGAAACCTGGCTCTGTCTGTCATTGTGATCGCATCGCCGCTGAGTGCGAGAGTTTTCCAGCATTTGATGTAAATGGACAAATAATCATTTTGACCAAAAAAATCATATTAAAGTTCAGTAAACCAAATGCGTAAGATGAACGACATTGGATATGCTTGGATTATTGTCTTAAAAATCTGACTATTCAAGTCCGACAGTTCTGCAAAGGGGTTGTTTTGCATCCTTAACATTCATTGACATTGCGATTATTTCATTAACAGACCGCCCCATGCTATTTCCTTATTCAAAATTCCTACGACTGCTTTTGAGGACAAGGAAGTGCGTCTTCTTAAAAATGTTAAATTCACGTCTCGTCCAATTAATTCTCTTTTTGTGTAAAGGTACTTTTTTCTTCTTATCAAGGATTCCAATCTCAACTATGGTCTTGAAGAAAGGATGACAGCAGATGGTTCGGTAGAGGATCAAGGGAAAAATCTATGCCTCAGGCGGAGACAATACAGCTTTATTGTCTGCTGGAACGACGTACTTGGCGAAGGTGGAGATGTGACACAAGGACACTTAAGGCCGACAGAATACCGTGGCTAGATTACATATCGATGCGTTTGTACTTCACTCAGTGCGAAGAATCGGTGTGCATCGTTCAGATGTCTTACACCATAGCCATGGCCAATAACCAGAACCACTTATATATGACTGGAACCAAACTAACAAAATATGTAGCCGGTATATAAACATGTCATACCTATACATGGAAAATTAGCTATATATCGTTCTTGCCCGGTAGTACGGCATGACATTGGTTTCTGTCGGCATACTTTTTTCCCTGGCGTATCTGTTATTTCATTTAGTAAAGTTGTTCTTCCATCCAACATCATTGCTGCGGAGGGAAGGGCTCAGATTACTGATATGTTTGACCCACATGAACAGCTGCCATTCGAAAATTGTCAAACATATATTGTAGCCGCGATTCCGTGACTACAGATTGATTAGCAATGCACGATACTTATGGCATTGCGTTTTTATCTGCCAACTGGAAATTGACTGAAAAACGATCCTGTTCCGACTGGACGGTTGCAGGCGGCTGGACCGAGGCAGTGTCGACAATACGGACGGGCCTTGAAGCAAAGTCGATTAACATAAACTTCTTTTGAATTGTCCACTAATTTGCTTCATATTAGTTTGATTTTCGGATGTTCTGCATGTACCTCCCTCTGTCTCTCTCTCTGTAAGATGGAGATGTCGATTTCACTTTTCTCCCCCTTATGTCGACGGTGAACACCTGATCGTTACTGGAGACAGTACGGCGCATCACGTTGGGCACACCGGTTCTCGTCAGATCACCGAAGTTAAGCAGCGTTGAGCTCGGTCAATACTTGGATGGGTGACCGGGTGCTGTACTGACTGGGCTGATCAGTGTCAGAATAATAGGAACTGTGGACACTCTCGTGTTCTGGCACATGTAGGCACCGTCGTGATATGACTGAAACAATGTTGAAAACGACGTTAAATCCTACTCACTCACTCACTCACTCGTTACTGGAGACTACTGAAAGTGAGCCCTTGACACCGGGGTAATGCGAGACACATTGGAAAAGGAAATTCCATATTATCTCTGCAGGTTGACAATACCAAATCACATATTAAGGCCTCTCATCCAACCATAACTAATCTCTGATATATGATAATATTAGTATGCTCTATATGAATGCCAAACGAAAAGTTTGATATTACACGACATATTTTGTTCGATCACATAGAAAGCTCACAAGTATCGCCAGCAAAAGAAATCCATATATGTAATTTCTTTAAACATTAGTCATTGCCTTCAACTGATCGTATATTTTATTAAAAAAAATCCAAGGAACTTCATCGTATATGATCTACTGATTGACAGGCGATGAAATATTACGATAATAGTAACTCAAAAAGCGAAGCCGAAATCTTAGCCTCGATCTTAACATTGATAACACTGGTCATCGAGAGCTAATGACATTACATACCGAGATGTTCATATTTCGCCATTCAGCTTATTATTGGAGAATATGCATCACTGATGGAGAAGAAATGATACAGATTATTCATTTTCAAGTGTATTTCCTAGAAATAGATATGTACGATTTCCACGTCATCTCATGTCGTAATGTAATGTCATTCCATCACCGCTAACAACGCGCAGCATATGGTGATGGTACAAATAGTTGTAGTTTGCTGCTTCGTGCGTTTTGCAGAAGAGTGGCTCCGGCACAGAGTAATGCCATTCAAACAGCTACACAAAACTGTTGTTACACAATTTACCGATATCTCTGAAACTTATATGTATGCTAAGTTAACGTTAGCTTTTATCCTGCAAATATAAAATACGTGTGCTTCACGTTATTCAAACTTGCAAAGTCCCAAATCTAACCGACACACAAGTAATTCCTATGTGCCAGAGCTTTGTAGAATAGGTGGTTTGTTATTGATCGATCGAATTTGTGTAGCTGTTTTTCTGCAATACCCGTGCAGAACGGTCTTGAGAGGTTTCCATCCGCAAAAGTTTGTTTAACGGAAAATCCTGAAACTATCCTGTGTAAAATAGATTCTAGCGATCCAACTTTATAGCACAACTTTTCTGGTTTGATTCATTCCATGACTGCTGTGTGTATTCCGATCTCCAGCAAATGAAGTTGCATGTGTCTGCGTGCAGTAAAACAGCTGATGTTACATGTGACTCTTTGATTCGCATACATAAAAGACATGTTATCAGTTATCGACGAGTAAATTTCAGCTAGGCGATGAGATGGAATATATAGGATCAAGTTCTTGATTTATCTGTGTAAATATGATAGCCTGTGGTTGATACTAAATGTAACTTCATGACTTCAGATAACTTGCCGGGAGTTCGAGAATTTCTCCGGGCATGTATGCCTCCCTAGCAACAGAATCGCCGGCATACATGCATTAATGTCAATTATTTACAGCGCTGAGGTCATGGGACTCTTGGACAGTGCCAGTCGAGCACAAGTGATCAATTACAAGCGTCTGCTCCGTCATTCAGTATTCAGCCGTCGTCCATTATACAATTATTGCATGTTATAGAGTGGGACATCATCATCAGCTCGAGACAAGTGATGTACAACGAGCGCGCAGCGCGAGTTGTACATCACTTGTCGAGAGCTGACAAATCCTCATGTCCCACTCTATAACATGCAATAGTTTTATTATACCCAATGTCCTATTCGGTCCTAAAATGGAGACTTTATAATCATGTGAATGAGGATGGTACGGTGAAATAAGCATATCGTGTTCAACATTGCGCGACCGTTGTTGATTTCAAATCGCCGTGTCAAGATGTTCGATCTCGGCTTGTTTGTCGACTCAATCGCATAATTTGAAGGAATAACGTTCTCGGTGATCTTACGTAGCTTTTCAAAAGATGATAGATTTATTTCAGTTAATTACCAAATCACATTCACTAATTTCTATCACCAACGGGCCGACGTATACACATCAGGTCATCAATCTTCGTTTCGGGGAGTATGCTGGCGCGCGCGCTATGGGAGGCAACTTTTGGTCCGGCAGATGTCGCCGTGGAATAATTTGTCATGTTCAACGCTCTGCCGTGGTACTTGACATTTATTCAAAGATAAGGCAAGATATGACTGCATCATCACTGAACATCACGATTTGTAGAATGACACGTGACAGGCTGTCAACCAATGAAAACATTACGAATTTACATGAGGTATAATAATAAAGAATATCCGCGTCCATAATCCAAAGACCTATTCCATATTCCATATAACAGCATTAACATCAAATTCAAAAAGACAATCATAGTATACATAAACATAGGCTAGTTTCCTACAAGAGAGTCCATGCAGTTTTTAATGATGCCGGCAAGACATGATGATGTTCCAAAAAATATCAAATCCGTATCACATTTACAAAAGACAAAACACTTCGCAGAAAGAATGATCGTTATTAGCATTTACTCTGCTAAGTGATAAAACAACTGCACTCTATTCCGAAAATATGACAATTTACATTTATTTCCCCACGAGAGTTTAATTGACATCTTCTGCCATTCTGAACATCATTTCAAAGTCCCACTCGTATAACATGAGAATAAACAGGCCTTTTTCTTCACATTTATGCTTACAAGGGATATACAATCTGGTGATTGGTGTTTCTAAGAACAGAGAGATATGTCCTTTAAATTCCTGTAAATAATACCACAATATCGTTACATGAGAGACACTCATCCCCTCCTTCTCATGCAGCAAAGGCATGTCACGGTGCATACTGCCATAATGTTTGTATATCAATAAAAAAACGAAAACCTATAAAAAACTGGAAATCACTTCAAGTGGTGGTAAATTGTCACTTGTACATATGTGCCTGCCAGTACTACCATAACAGAAAATGGAGAAAGAATATATATAGCGCCCTATGCGACGTGCAAACGGCCGACTGCGTTGACAAGTACGTAAAGACGTGTAAGACGTGCCGCGAGCTTTTTCACAATAATGAAAGAATTCCATCAATAGTTTGGATGACCATGATTTCAACAGCAATTTGCGTACATCCCAACTAAATTTAACGTCACAATCGATTCAGGGGCTATCTACAATCCATCCACAGTTTACCCATACGTGCTAATGAGGTTATCGAAATCACTATAACATTGTTCGCGTTTTTCAGATAACAATGACTTCCTTTCCCCAGATTAACGAAGTTCTGTGTGACTCTAACCACATGTGCTGTAGTGGACTTAATTGTATATCATAATTCAATGTGAAGTGTATGTACATAAAGATTTATTCGGGCTGAATTCATTTGATGAGCCTGTCATAGCAGGCATCATTTGTTCGAAAATGTATTATATCCAACAGCAGAGGGTGGACCTACACTGTATACCCTGACACAGACGTTATTTACCTTCAGCAAACGAGAACTCGTGCAGAGATTTATTCCGAATAATGGTTTCTGTGATATACGAATATTACTTCACGGCTCATCTTTGGTACAGATCACATACTCACGATATGTAGGCAGAACATATTAAACGTTTGTCAGTGAATGCTAGTTACGCAACGTAATCCGGCAACTAATGTCCTCCCCATGTATCTAACAGGCAGCCTGAAAACATTTCGTAATAGTCTGCCAGAACAATTTATATCCGGTACCAATCTAAGTCACACTTGAAAAAAAAAATTCTGGACGACGGCTAAATATTGAATGTTGGATCTTACGCTTGCTACTGATATGCTCTGTAGTTCCTGTACTAATTGTCTACATCTTGGCACATAGAACCCTAAAATATTAGCTCAGCAACAGTGAGGATTGAACCATTTTGTGCATACCCATGTGGAACCCGGCGTTTCATATAGGACGAGGCTTTGATTCATCGATCCGATCATATGCTCTTCCGATCTGAAGTCCAGTAATTCTTTATATTTTTGTACCTATATTGGCTCGAACCTCGATAGCTAAAGCATGAAGCAACAATCCGTTCACAATGATTGATTGTTTTCTCTCACTTACCGTACAGACAGACAGCTATTGAAATATATTCACCAATGATTTTCAATCATATCTCTAACACACAATTTTTATGGATCGTAACGGATCAAAAGGAATAAATCGGCAACACTGCAATTAAACGCAACATTAAAAAGGTGGTGGAAAACGATGACGGCGTACTGAAAGAAGACATATATACTGACTGCATATTTCTAATGAAATTACTGGGTTTCCGCATTTTTATGACGTCAGATTGTATTGTTCCTACTGTCAAATATACCATCTTATTGCACTGGGGGTTGAAATCGCGGCGCGCAACTTCTGTGTGCATGGCTCCCGGCCAGTCAGCATTGGCCGCTTCTGAGTGGAGCGGAGTGGGCTTAGTATGTCATAGCTAAACAAGACGTTTTAACATGTGTTTTTGTGTAATAATTTAGCATAAAATTTGTTAATTCTTTTAAAGATATACTGGATCATGTATTTCCCACTTCTTTCGTATGCAGATACATCCTCCCTGTGGCGATCAAAATGGTTACAGACCGAATGCACATGTGCGCGCTTTTCCTGTACAGTGCACTCAGAGGGTGTTACACCGAGGAGAATACGAGCTCTGACAATGGGAGAATGGGTTTCTGTTGTTCCATAAACTTGCACTGTTTGAACACCTAGCTCTGAACTCTTCAGCATTGCTTTTATACCTGTAATCCGTGCCTGTCTGTGCAGTGATCCGTGATTTCAGCTGATCAGCTACTGGTTCGTATAACTTCACTTTGTCCTATCTTTTGACACAGGAGAATTTTTCAGCAGATGATAACTAATATATTTTGATACATTTGTATTATATTTTCCCAGTATTCAAAGAAAGTGTCATTATGCTTAGAATAATGTATAATTTGGCAAATATTACATGAAAATATTACAGCTGTTCAAAATTTTATCCAAGGTTAAAAGGTAAGACAAAGTGATATTATACGAATCACAGGCTGATCAGCTGAAGTCACGGGTCATTGCACAGACAGGTTATTCCCTGTTCTTTCAATAATGTGCAAAAGGTAAATTGGTTGAAACATTTGTAATACGTAAACATGCATACATCACGGGAGGTCATCTTCGCATACACAAGTCGAACACCACACGTGCTGCCTTGGTTTGGTGATGCCACAGCTCTATAAATATTCCGTATATTCCATATTAGGTGAAGTGAACCTATATGACCTCTTTAAAATTCAAATTTGATGGACTATTCAAAGGAAAGGAACATTCTCCATATGAAAATTAATACAACCACCTCTTGTCATACAAACCTCTAGTCCGTCATTCAATATTCAGCCGTCGTCCATTAAAGAATTTCCGCGTCCATAATCAAAAGAGCTAATTCCTATAATAACATTAGCAACAAATTGAAAGGATTAAATCATAGTATACATAAAACTAAGCTAACTTCCTGCAAGACAGAAGCGGTCAACAGCTTTCAATGGTGCCAGCAAGACATCATGATGTTCCAAACAAATCTAACCCGTATCGCTGATCAGTATTCTTAATCCATATGATGTACGTTGTAAAGTCGCTATCTAGAGTATGATATACCTCAGTCACGCATTGATTGTGTGTGTGAGAGAGAGAGAGAGTGAGAGAGAGAGAGAGAGAGAGAGAGAGAGAGGAGAGAGAGCTCAAATGAACACTTTGAGGATCTTGAAATACATAGGTTCATACGACCCCAAGCCCCGGGTTAAGAGAAATTGGACACCTGTTATGAAGCGTACCGCCATAGATCTTGCATGCTACGCTCGTATTTTGCTATCAGCATGCAATATATATGGCCAATTTTGAGAAACTTCGTGTGGAGGCGCTTAATGATATATCCCTGTTTCACAAGTTTCTGCAGTAATGTTTTGTGACATTGATTAAAATCGTCACATTTTACACAGGATCTAGCAAATGCTACTAAGTCAGATATGTATACGTCATATGTAGGTATCTCTGGTTTTCTACTGTTTAGATAGGGATAGTTTACGATGTCCAAATTGTAAACGATCTCGTGTGTCGTAAAGTGGACGATGGAGAATTACAAGCATCTGGTCCGTCATTCAAAATTCAGCCGCCGCCCATTAAAGAATATCCGCGTCCACAATCCAAAGACATATTCCATATAACAGCATTAGTACAAAATTCAAAACGACAATCACAGTATACATACACATAGACTAGTTTCTTGCAAGAGAGAAGCGGTCAACAGTTTCAATGCCGGTTTTAGTTTTATAGAGATATAGGTCTAAATAAGATGTGCCGCTAGGGCCATCTGTAGTTTCCATCAAATCTAATGAAGGTGGATATATGTCATTCACTGCGTCATTTGTATAGGGATTATCCACAGGAAGATCGTCTATATAGCGTTTGGTGAATGAGAAGGATCGGGCTTGGAAATCTGTTTTTGAATGCGTCTGCATATAGTCGTATTCATAAGAGAATAGATACAGGTCAGCCAAAAGGTGTGCACACTTAGTACCCATTGGAATACCTAAACGCTGTTGATATATTTTATTGCCAAATTTCACATAGATATTATTAATGGGAAATTCGAGCAACTTTATAAACAAAGAAACATCCCATGAATGATATCCCTAGTATGCAGAAGAGCTAAAAATGCTTTATGGCTTCTGACACGAATATATCGTCTATCAGTCACCGATACTATTAATGAACTAAGACGGGCAATCAGGTCCTGATGAGGATTTGTAGTGCAGAGAGTCGAGAAATCCCATGTGGATACATATCTGTACGGTATATGACCTTTACCATCAAGTTCTCCCGTGAGACAATTTGAGTTTTTCAATATCCACATGCATTCAATGCCAGAATTCTTTAAAAAGTGGCACAATACCTTTCCTAAAATGCTTTTACCTCATGAAGGACACTCATCAACAGGGTTGAAAGAAGCTTGGTGGTGCAGCATCTGCAATCAGCTATGAATCTAGCTTTGTATGGTGATTCATACATTTTGGGAGTCCAATACACTTCTGGTATATCGTTATGAGTGGTTGGAAGACAAATACCTCTTTCCTTGAGAAACGTTTTGTGGTTGTTAAATAAATCTTCCAGGGTAAATGCTGTTTGGGAGTATTAGACGTATTCGGCGATGGTGTGATTATACTCAATTCCTTAACCAGCACCTGGTAATAGTAATATTTACATATGAATATTATATTATTTGGAGCTTTGTCTGCTGGGATTATGACGAATTTACTCTGGAGATTTGCTGGAACTTCTTGCAAACTGAGGTTTCCCAGTTCTTGTTTTGCTTGGGGAAGGGTACTACTGTTAATATGGCGGATTGTTTCAATGATCGTGTTCTGTGTGAGCTCCAATCAGTCAGCGAGCAGGGTAGGTTCACATTTTTCTCAATAACATAGTCTTCGAGTACAGTCAGTACTATCTTCTGGTCCGCCTTCAGATTTATTTTTCTCGGCTCTCGATTATGGACGCGGATATTCTCTAATGGACGACGGCTGAATTATGAATGGCGGACCAGACGCTTGTAACTCTATATTTATGTCCCTTCATCAGGAGTGTTTTAGGTCCTCATCACGGACAATATCAAGGTCACCAGTCACAGCATGCTTGCATGGTGTGTAGATAATGATTCACAATCACAACTATAGCTTCGAGACGTGTATAAGTTCCAGTCAAACTCTAAAGATTTAGTATACTTATATGAAATGCAAGGCGGTTCTGTGAACTTAAAATAATTTGGTACAGCGCTGCGTAAATTACACAAACATCAAAGGAAATCCTCACTGCACGGTGTTGGCAAGCTCATATCTTGATTGGCTATACGAGATCACGTGCGTTTACGGTTTCAATAATTTACCCCAGTTATTAAGTCAAGGTAAATGACGGAACGTTAGTATTTAACTGGAAATGCGAAGATGCTGGCAGCAGGAATCATTCAATATTCTGTCTATTCTGATTAAAAGAAATTTTCAAGAATATGTAATCACAATTTAAAATGCAAAATTTCAAGATTGTAACTCTGAAATGTAAAGTATACCAGACACCAAGTAAGATAAAGCAAGATAATCAACTCCAAGATTGTCAAATCCAACATTTTCAACACCAATATTTCAATTTTAAGATTTTCAACTCCAAGCTATTCAAGTCCCATGACTTGAACCTACAGTACTCGCTGATTGGCTGGACCTCACCAAGAACAAGGTCGTTGAAACAATCCGCCATATTGACAGAAGTACTCTTCCCCAAGCAAAACAAGTACTGAGAAACCTCAATTCGCAAGAAGTTATAGCAAATCTCCAGAGTAAATTCGTCATAGTCCCAGCAGACAAAGCTCCGAATAATATAATATTCATATGTAAATATTACTATTACCAGGTGCTGGTTAAAGAATTTAGTGTAGACATATCTTCATCAAATACGCCTACTTACTCCCAAACTGCATTTACTCGGGAAGATTTATTTAACAATCACAAAAAGTTTCTCAGGGAGAGAGGTATTTGTCTTCCAACCAATCATAACGACATACCAAAACTATACTAGACTCCCAAAATGCATAAATCACCATACAAAGCTAGATTCATAGCTGGTTCTAGAAGTTGCACCACCAAGCTTCTTTCAACCCTGTTGACGAGGGCCCTTCAGGAGGTAAAAGCATTTTGGGAAAGGTATTGCACCACTATTTCTAAGAACTCTGGCGTTGAATGTATGTGGATATTGAAAAACTCAAAATGTCTTACGGAAGAACTTGATGCTAAAGGTCACATACCGTACAGACATGTATCCCATGGGATTTCTCGACTCTCTATACTACAATCCCTCATCAGGACCTTATTGACCGTCTAAGTTCGTTAATAGAATCTGTGTTCAAGAAAACTGATTGTAGATATATTAATGTCGGAAGCCATAAAGCATTCTTTAGCTCTACTACATACAAGATATATCATTCATGGGATGTTTCTTTGTTTATTGAGTTGCTTGAATTTATAAAAATATCTATGTGAAATTTGGCAACACAATATATCAGCAGCATATAGGTATTCCAATGGGTACTAATTGTGCACCCCTGTTGGCTGACCTATATCTGTTCTCTTATGAATATGACTATATGCAGGCGCTTTCAAAAATCGATCCATTCAAAGCCCGTTCCTTCTCATTCACCAAACGCTATATAGACGATCTTCTCGCTGTAGATAATCGCTATATAAATGACGCAGTGAAGGATATATATCCACCATCACTGGATTTGAAGGAAACTACAGACAGCCCTACAGGCACATTATATTTAGATCTATATCTCTATAAAAATGAAGCGGGCATTCTCTCTCGTCGACTTTATTACAAAAGAGATGATTACAATTCCGACATCGTAAACTATCCCTTTCTGGACAGTAATATTCCAGTGGGACCTGCATATGGCGTATACATATCTCGCTTAGTAGCATTTACAAGATCCTGTGTTAAATGTGACGATTTTAATCAACGTCACAAAACATTGTTGCAGAAACTTATAAAAAAACAGGGCTATTCCACCAAGCGCCTCCACTCAAAGTTTCTCAAATTTGGCGATACATATCGCATGCTGATAGCAAAATACGAAAGTAGCGTGCAAGATCTATGGCGCTACGTTTCGTAACTTGCGTCTAATTCCGCTTAACCCGGGGCTAGGGGCCGTATGAACCCATGTACTTCAAGATCCTCACGGTACTCATATGAACAGTCACAATCAAAGCGTGATTGAGATACATCATTCTTTAGATGACGACTTCACAACGAATATTATGGGCTAAGAATGCTGATCAGCGATACGGATTTGATATTTTTGGAACATCATGATGTCTTGCCGGCATCATTGAAAACTGTTGACCGCTTCTCTCTTGCAGGAAACAAGCCTATGTTTATGTATACTATGATTGTCTTTTTGAATTTGGTGCTAATACTCTTATATGGAATATGGAATAGGTCTTTGGATTATGGACGCGGATATTCTCTAATGGACGACGGCTGAATTATGAATAACGGACTAGACGCTTGTAATTCATAACCCTAGACAAATGTGAATTTGATAACAAAAATTTCAATTCAAATCTGGAGGGCTGGACAGAAGTGTGCAAGTCTACGTGCAGCTTCCAAATGATAAAGGACATGCACCTCGACTAAGAAGAAATAATAAGATGATAGCTACGGCCGTGGGAATATAGAATACAAGGATCATCTGTTGATTCTTCTCGAAGTAAATCACAATAACTTATCCATCAGCAATATAAGGAATTATATTACAAGCGTCTAGTCCGTCATTCATAATCCAGCCGTCGTCCATTAGAGAATATCCGCGTCCATAATCCAAAGACAAATAACATACAAGAAAGTCTCGCAGAAAAATTCGTAAAAAATATCCGATAAACTACAGCAAAAACAACAACAACTCCTGTTGCTACAGTTCCCCGCGAAAAGTTGATTATGTCACACCTAGATTGTATTTTGAATCGGTACACACGTTATGCTGTTATAATTTTGATGAGAGTATGCAATAAAGAATCCTTAAAATGTATCTAAAATTCAGTAGTCTGTTTGTGTACTGTTCTACACTTGGAAAACACGGTGGCATCTCGATGAAGTGTATAGAGGTGCCATGTTTACAGGTCATACAATGACATGAAGAATTCGCTGACCGTTTCGACCAGTAAACTGGACAACTTTGTGATTAGGGTGGGCCTACGAAGATGTACCGCCGCAGAAATGTAAATACATACAAAACATATAGTCTCATTTAAACTTGGTATGATGGTACGACAATACTACCACTATTTCTCACTTGGAGTATCACGATCTCTACAGTTCAGAAAATTGATGTGCATAAATATCAGTTGTCGACTGTTAAAAATGCTGGTCGGTTTATTGTATCTGTTCATGTGGACATACTGAATGACATGAACACACGGAAACGCGGATGAAGAGACTTTCGCATAACCCTCATTTTTGACGGCGGCCACAAAAGCATTCGTGTATGAAGCATTTGACTCCAGGATTCAAACTAAAACTATCTATTTTTACTCGTATGGAGTATGGAGCGACAGAGCTACATGACTTCACAGTATAGTCTTCTGGTTAACCTATTCTAAAGTACGTACCAAGAATCTAACTATTCGTGATAAGTGTTGAATCTCGGGGACTTTTTTATTGTATCTGTTCATCTGGCAACTTGGATGACATGACCACACGGCCCCTAGCACCGGCATAAGCGGTCAGTCAGACATTTGTCAGTTTGGACCTGAAGGGTGCATGCACCTCACATGTTTTGGCCCAATGCAGGTACCCCGTGTTTATGAGGTTACAGCGTCTGGCAATGGGAGAATGGTGAAATGTTCAATGAGGAGAAAACGAGCAAAACCCTCTCGAAGTTTGCAGTCACCAGAATTGACTGTGGATTGGCGTTACACAAAGCAGTGGGACATCACCAACTACTCCCGAGGGAGGAATTTTTAACCCGATTGACGCCGAATGCTTTACTAGCTTTTCTTTCTGCCTGAATTTAACTTCAGGAATTATATTTCGCCAAATAACTTCACATTGAGACATTTTTAACTCTGTGCTTTGGAAATATGCGAAAAATAACTAATTTTTGAGGACTTGAATCCTTAATCATGCATTCCTGAGACTAGCTAATTTTGACTCTGCAAAAAGTTGATTCCTGTATTTATAGACAGTGACAACCATACAATTTAAATGTGTTAGAAATCAGCTCTATATATTGGTCGTTTTCAAATTCAGTTATTTTATTTGCAATCCTCCGTTCATTTAATGTTCAAGATATGTTAACCAACTTGAAGAAATACTATAGAGAATTACAGAGTGAATGCGATTAGTTACATTAGTAACCTTTTCAAATTATTTATAAAATCGTTCAACCGAGAAATACAATAGAGGTAGGGGGTGAATGAAATAATGCACGTCTAATGGTATACACTGACTGATAGAAAGTCAGTATTTGTATAACCAAGTGTTTATAAACGTGTATTCATATATAATCGTTTAAGAATTCGCATTTGGAAACAATCATAATACGGACTACCAGCATTGGTCTCCACATCGCAAAATCCGAATTTGGCCACAAATTTACCATCTATAACAAGATAAAATTACAATACGACAGACTCTTGCATATCGCTCCAGTTTGTATAAATCATATTGCAATGAGTAAAACAAGACGTTTTTACCAGATATTTAACTATGGGAATGTGTAATTGTCAAGTGCACATATCCAGTTATATTATTTAGCGGTCACTGATGGTGACCAATCTTTTCTCGTTTAATTTATTGTCTCAGGATAACTACAATTATTAAGCACATTAAAGGTATGCAGAATCGTTCCTGGTTGCTTACAAAAGCCGGCCACAGCTGTACCATGGCACAATTGTCCTATGGCTGACGGCTTCCTTGCAATACGCAAAAGTGCACAACGCAAAACCTGCCTTTCAAGCTAGCAAATACTACTATTTCAAAAATATATGAAGCCGTACCCCTTCAAGGGTGGGGGATCGACTGTGCCTCCGTCAGTATCTTCACAATGAACATTATTTCATGCGGACTCATAGCCTTACGGAGGTTTCATTCGGACTTCTAGGTTTTTGAACAGTGGTCGAATGTAACGGTAACGAATCTACTGTCGACAGAATGACCATCAGATCTAAAGCTGGTCAATTGTTTCTTTATGAGTAAAACAGGTCCAAAGTTAAGAGCTGAAAATTTATAAGCGACTGTCAGTTTCGGCACAGGCTAATTTCTGTAGAGGTAGTGGGGATAAATTTGTCAACAGCACACTGAGCCACATATTCTTTGCTTCAATTGACACAATCCCATAAAGAACATTTGACATACCCTTGGAGGAACTATTCCAATTTTGGAACTGGGGTCATGGAGGATGAACCGTTATCTCCTATATTGATCATCAGATTCGTGAAATGTGGTCATATGCACCTGACGATCAGTCAATCAATAAATGTCCATTGACATTTATTGAATTTGTTCTATCACGACATTAAATGTTATCAGAGATTTTCGCCACATATTACGCTATACAGATCACGCAGATTGTGTCATGATCTTTCTTGCCGTACAAAAGAGAAATGCTTCCAAGTTCTGAATAATTAAACGCAACATTGAAAGGGTTAAATGCAACATTTGAAATGCACGGTTTTAAATTACGACATGATGTTCACGATCTATCATCTAACACAGTGGAACTGATATCCTATAAAGCCGCCAATGGCACAGCGATGTGAATAATCGTATTTCCGTTGCCATGAAAGAAAATTAGCAGGCTGCACAATAACCTTGTCACCGCCATGGTTAGTGGGGATTAAAACCATTTTCGTTCCATCAATACGTATTTCCCGTATCTATTTCGATAACGACAGGATAAATGGCGTGTTTTAGTTCCATCATCGTTAATGCTGATTATTTCTTCCAGTCTAATTTTAGATATGCCAAGCTAAGAAACTCGAACGCAAGGGATCGTCTGTTTAACCTTGTCTGCCTTGGGCGATTTGGGGTGTAGCGCAGTATGGGGAGACTGATTCCGCCCACTCCCTAAATAGTTTCCTTATACATGAGTCCGAGGAGCTGAAACTTACCATGGATCAAGCTCTCTCGGAAATTGTAAAAATGTCAGATGGGTGTACTGATAACGCCAGGGTGACGTCATACTGTGAATTTCCTGAAGGCATTTTTCGGCCGATTTTGGGTCTAACTTAATTACAAGCGTCTAGTCCGTCATTCATAATCCAGCCGTCGTCCATTAGAGAATATCCGCGTCCATAATCCAAAGACCTATTCCATTTCCATATAACAGTATTAGCACCAAATTCAAAAAGGCAAAAGTATACATAAACATAGGCTTGTTTCCTGCAAGAGAGAAGCGGTCAACAGTTTTCAATGATGCCGGCAAGACATCATGATGTTCCAAAATATCAAATCCGTATAAATCCGTCATAACGTGGGGCTGCATATAGTGCTACCCCTGGCCGTCAAACTGTCCGTTGGTCCGTTTGTCCATCTGTACGTCCCGGATTTTGTTTCCATACAATAAATGTCCAACGGCTTCATGCTTCCTTTACAGCAGTGATACATGACTGCAAGAGCTCCCTGGACCTTACGTTTGCGTAAAACATGTCAACAGGTGTTCCCACCATCAAGGAAGAACAATTGAAGGGGGCATTCTTCAATAAATCCTCAACGGTTAGACGCTTCCACCTGAAATTTACTACAGTGATACATTACCCTCTCGCGGCGTTGCATTGCAGTGAAGTCTGCGTTGCATTGCGTTGCGTTGCATTGCAGTGAAGTCTGCCTGCAGGTGGCACCACCATCAATAGGGACATTTTCGGGGGGACAATATATCAACTGCATATAGGTATTTCAATGGGTACTAATTGTGCACCCCTATTGGCTGACCTATATCTGTTCTCTTATGAATATGACTATATGCAGGCGCTTTCGAAAACCGATCCATTCAAAGCCCGTTCCTTCTCATTCACCAAACGCTATATATACGATCTTCTCGCTGTGGATAATCGCTATAAAAATGACGCAGAGAAGGATATATATCCACCTTCACTGGATTTGAAGGAAACTACAGATAACCCTACAGGCACATCATATTTAGACCTATATCTCTATAAAAATGAAGCGGGCCTTCTCTCTCGTCGACTGTATGCCAAAAAGAGATGATTACAATTTCGACATCGTAAACTATCCCTTTCTGGACAGTAATATTCCAGTGGGACCTGCATATGGCGCATACATATCACGCCTAGTAGCATTTGCTAGATCCTGTGTTAGATGCGACGATTTTAATCAACGTCACAAAACATTGTTGCAGAAACTTATAAAACAGAGCTACACCACCAAGCGCCTCCATTCAAAGTTTCTCAAATTTGGCGATACATATCGCATGCTGATAGCAAAATACGAGCGTAGCGTGCAAGATCTATGGCGTTACGTTTCGTAACTTGTGTCTAATTCCGTTTAACCGGGGGCTAGGGGCCGTATGAGCCCATGTACTTCAAGATCCTCATGGTACTCATATGAACAGACACAATCAAAGCGTGACTGAGTTACTGCATTCTTTAGATGACGACTTTACAACGAATATTATGGATTAAGAATACTGATCAGCGATACAGATTTGATATTTTTGGAACATCATGATGTCTTGCCGCCATCATTGAAAACTGTTGACCGCTTCTATCTTGCAGGAAACAAGCCTATGTGTATGTATACTATGATTGTCTTTTTGAATTTGGTGCTAATACTGTTATATGGAATATGGAATAGGTCTTTGGATTATGGACGCGGATATTCTCTAATGGACGACGGCTGAATTATGAATGACGGACCAGACGCTTGTAATCGTTTCCCTGCAATAAATGCTCATGCTCAGCCGTTCGAGGCTTTCACCTGAAATTTACTACAGCGATACACGACCTCCAACCCCGCTTTAGCATTGCATTTCAGCCAAATCTGTTAACAAGGTGACACCATGAAGGGATGATTCGGGATTCGTTTACACGCATGAAGTCTTCAACAATTAAATGTTTCCACCTGTAATTTACTACAGAGATACACGACAACAAGACCTCCCTTGTCATTGTATTGTCTCCGCAGGTGGAGAAATCGATCAAATCTTCAACTCGACGTTTCGCTTCCGTCTGTAATTTAGTACATTGAAATATGACCGCAAAATCTCTCTTGGTCGTATTGCATTTCAGCAAAATCTGTCCACATGTGGCACCACCATTAAGATAGAAAGGAATTTAATGCGTGTGTGGGGGAGGGGGCTTACTTCACGATATTTTCCTATAAGTAGGATGTACGCTTCAAAGATATGAATGACAAGATACCATCCAAATGCATTACAAATGATTGTCTTTTTGAATTTGGTGCTAATACTGTTATATGGATATGGAATAGGTCTTTGGATTATGGACGCGGATATTCTTTAATGGACGAAGGCTGAATTATGAATGACGGATTAGACGCTTGTATTACAGTTGATAAATCCTATTTAGTCCAATAATTACAGATAAAATGGAACGTATTCATCATCTTCAGTGACTGTTTGGAAACAATGTCTTACATATGCCACATGTCTCCACTTTCATAAACACATCATAAATCGTGTATATCTTACTACCTATATTTATCTCTTACAATCTCCTTCTCAAAGTAACTATATACTCGGAAGGTGGCACACTGAATCCATTGGTTACTTCTAGTTTCATTGAGGCAATTTTCTTCGCAAAAAATACATGCTAGATTGGTAAATAATTATCCGGTTTGAAATCAAACAGCTTGTGTCTACTTGTCACCAGAAAAACACATAAATGAGAACGAAAGACAAAAACATAAATTTTCTGATACTTCTGACAGCCCCATTTTCAATTTATTCATGATATTCTCATCAACTTTTAGCTCTCTATATTTCTCCCTTTCGGAGCACGAAAGACCATTTCATTGTTGGGGAAGAGGAAAGTCAGATAGGGTTAACCTTATGTGGATGACGACGTCACTGGGTAACCTTGGTCCGTTCTTCACATTAACAAATATCTTTTGTGAAACATCAGATGTGTTTTGAAGATTCACATCTAAATAATGGACGGATAATGAAAGGATCCGTCACTCCATCACGGAACTCTATGCCATAGGGATATCATCAAACTGAACAGATTTAAGTGTCGAAATGGATTTTGTACACCGAGATACCCAACGTTTATCCTTTGGCCGTCGTTGAGGCTACTAGCAGGTACTGTGCTGTTATAATTATTCGGCATTGCTGTATGACCACCTTATGATATTCCAGGTATCTTCATCTAGGATTTGGGCATTTTCTACATGTGGCTATTTATTATAAGCTAACATGAAAATAGATTATTCCCCATGCTAAGCATAATAAGACAACTGTGGAAGTTATGGAATCAGTACAACAGCTTTCGCTGCTGAAACATTACGCATTTGATCGTCACGTATTTGATCATGATTGTTCGTGACTGTTCATTTGAACACGAGGAGGAGCACAGCGTTCAAACGGTCCCAAGCTCCGGGTAAAGCGGATTAAATAATCGTGTATAAAGAGAAATGTAAAATTAGCTAATCGTGTATAAAGAGAAATGTAAAATTAGCTTGCTATGAGCACAGCAGAATAATTTGATCTTGCTGGTAAGACATCATATATATATGTCCTAATTTCTTGTTATTGGTTAATCTAGTAAATTCGAACAGTGGAATACTGGCATATCACACACTAGAACTGTACAAAGCAAAACAACCAGGAATGATCTGGTTTTCCCGATCGTGAGCTTGAATGACTTGAAAACGTATGGACCCAATTAATGTCATATTGTCATTTGCGTAAACTATAAATCTGTTAGTTATAAAGGCGTTTTGCCCTTTAGCTAGAGAAAACTGGTAGTAAGTAAAGGTCAGCGTATAAATTAGCTCTATTCCACACCTCAATCCCTCCCCGACCTGTTTCTGTGGGCCAATGTATGACTGATACCAGTCCAACAGCACGGCGATATGAAGATGAAAGAATAAGCTGAATTGCGTGCTTGGTATATTATTACTTATTATAGCAAAGATATAAAGGGTATGGAATGATGACTACCTATGAAATATAAGATCTGATGGTCTTATGCTTGGAAGTCATTAATTATACTTGAAGGTCATTAATTATACTTGAAGCGCACAAGAATGCATTGTGAACTAAATCAAGTAAACTACTTGGTTAATGAACAGAACACCATAGACGAAAAGTACCTGAATTCAAACACTGGCACGTACAAACCCTGACTCCCAGAGCTAATTATCAGAGGCTATCGATCAGCGGATCATAAACTTGAAAGATACAGTTGAATTTACAGTTCTCGTACCTTGTGTGAATATTTGTGCATCGGTTGCCGGCATCATTGAAAACTGTTGACCGCTTCTCTCTTGCAGGAAACTAGCCTATGTGTTTGTATACTATGATTGTCTTTTTGAATTTGGTGCTAATACCGCTAATACTGTTATATGGATAATGGAATAGGTCTTTGGATTATGGACGCGGATATTCTCCAATGGACGACGGCTGGATTATGAATGACGGACTAGACGCTTGTAACCCATACTGCCACTAAACTAAAGACTCGAAAACACTGTCTAAGATGCAGTCATGATAGTAATAATATACCACAACCTCTACTAAATCATGAGCCCCCTAGTGACATTTTGTATATCATATGACAGTCGAGCATTTCTTATCATTCTGAATAACATCTAAGTCGCTATATTCTCAAACAGATATCCTTAAAATTTGCTTTGTGTATGTGTACATGTACGGGGTGCGAATCTATACCGAGCAGTTTTAAGGTTTATCTGGAAAATATATAAGAATAAGTGTACGAATGACCCGAGATGAGTGTCTGATTATTGATTTTTCTCCCAACTGATCCGAAACCCGTATATAAGTAAAACGTTGTGGGGATGAAGTGTCCATTGTATTATCCTTCTATATTTGGGCATCATTTGTGAAGAAAAGTTTAATAACTCGGCTGTTTTCAAATTTCTCAATTTAAGTGGAAATTCTTATTCTCAATCTACATAAATTTTCAAAAAATAGTTTTCACAATAAGGAGACATGCCTGGGATAAATGCCTCGTTTCATAATCCTTCTCAATTGAAGATTTCCTGGAAAAAACGTTAAAGCTTACCTTTCGATACAGACCGCCATCAGAATCAGGACGGACGCATAAAGTGATATCACCAGAATATATCTGTTGAATTTACACATAAACGGTGTGAGAATCCATCCTCTGTTCAACATGAATTGGACAATTTCTGGGATACCAAACAGCATGATGACAAGATCGGCAAAAGCTAGATTGGTGATCAGCAAGTTCGTAACAGAAGTTCTCATTTTCCGCTCGCTCAGAACGGCAAACATTACAAGGGAATTGCCAACGATTCCAACAAGTCCCACAACAAAGAATAAGATGCAAAGACCGATGATTTCCGGCAGAGTTGCTGGACTTTCAATCGATTGTGGACGACTTTCATCTTGCCCCACGAAGTATACTGTATTATTACTGGAGTTAACTCCATCTGTGGTCATACCGATATCGGTTACGTTGTAAAACAACATCGCAACAGTTACTGATAAAGCTTGGAATCTCGCTTGACCGAAATATTGTTACAATCCGGCCGTCCTATGTCTGAAACTGAATATAGAAATGAGCATGAACAATCGAAGATTCGCACGGCTTTATAAATCTGGACCCATCGGGAACCCGATCAGTTCACCGATTGGCTGACAAACTATCCGAGGCTAGGCTAATATTATCTTGCAAGCTGCTTATTCAAACACCGCCTTCGCCTTTCCCTGGCTAAACCGTGAAGCAAGTTAGAAATCGCATTATTATTACAGCCCAGAGGCAGAAGGGATCTGGACGATCAAGTATAAAGGTTGCGAGTTATCAACGATTGGGAGCTGGTCAGTGCTTGAGGAAAATTACTGGTACTTCAAAGATAAAAGCTTCGCCCTAAAAACATACTACGCAGCTCGTCCGCATTCACAACTAACAATCGATAAAGCATCGATTCCAAAATTGTACTTGAGCCCGTGGGTGGTACCTATATCTACCGAATTTTAAACAAACCAATACGTTCAATGCGTTTGTGAAAGCTTGAATTCGCCGTCGTCATCAGAATTTTCAAATTTCTAATCAAAGACACGGCGTCTTATCACTATCGACTGGGTGACACAAATAGAGCCTATCTCTCCTATTTGACTTTCATATGTCGCAACACTGTATGTAAAGTTCTTATATGTATGTATGTATTCACCGACTAAGGTAAAATCTGACGTGCAATAGAATTGGTTAAAACATCAATATTTTATGGAACGAGGGACTCACTTTGTAGACCAATCGTTGAAGCTTTCGGACACGGGGAAAAATTAAAGGCGATGTAATAGATTCACCAGAATTCTCTTTAAAGCGAGATATTCATCGTGTTCGCGAGTCATGTAGCGTCTCCCTAGTATCTCAATCAAGTACTACATAAGGCCTCATTTACCAACATCGTGTTTGCTGGCTGGAACACAGTGGCAATCTCAATAAAGAAGATATGTTCTACCAGTTCTCCAGTAGAACGATCTTCTAATTATACCACCCGCAGTTTGTTAATGTGCATTCAATTTGTAGAAATATATCATATCTTGAGGAATACGCCAATTAGAATACACATCGCAGTGTAGGTTCAATCATTTCTATTAAGTCGACCGCGTTAGATTGCGAAACTGTTAGAACATCGCCGTGTAAATTAGATTTAGTATTTTGGTTTATGATTGAAAAGAATTTAGATTGATGCAAAGCGCATTTACACTATCGTTCGCATCCGTAAAACAGAAGCTGATAGTTATTGTTTTAGCATGGTTAAATATCAAGTCGTCAAAACTACCAGCTGCATCTGAATGCATAGAAGCAAATAGTATAAATTATTCATTGTACAGCATTGACAGCGTCCGCTCAATTTCCGTCCCCCTTCCCGATGAATAATTTAGCGTTCGTCTAATTACAACACTAAATCATAGTTTTCATACAGATGACATAACGTTTCTTTATCTAATTGTCAGGGACTGCTTAAACTAATTGAAGGGAAGGAAATGCCAGAGGTGTGTTAATTTAGAAGATCATGTCTACTGGTCACTGTCATCAGAATATGTTGTGGACATTTAGACAGGACTCTCATTAAGGTTTTCGGAGAATCAGTTTAACATATCCAAACTTGAAGGTTGCTGTATACATGCGTCAGATCAAAAATGGATTAGCTAACCACAATTCTACGATATAATGTTTAAAGGTAACTCCATCTAGTCATTCTAAGGTTGTAATATACCGTTTCTCAACAGAAATATGTATCGTATAACATATCAAAGGTCTTAGTGAATCGTGCGTGAGAAGATCCCTAAAATTGGGAAAATACGATATGGTCGCCGCCCGTCAGAATAATCAACAAAGAAACCAAAATGATGAAGATGGGGAGAGATCTGATGGTTATCAGTGACTTTAATTCCACCAGTTTTTTTAGATATCTTAGACTAATAATATATATAGAACAGAATCGAATGTTCAAATTCAGTTGAGTGGAACCAGACAACATGTTGCCAATGTAAAGGTCAATACTTTGTGCATTTTGGTCACACTGGAACAGTAGATAGCAAAACGAAAGTTCAAATTCCGTTGACTGAGTGAAGCCAGGTAAACGGTCGCGAATTTCTAGCCGACAAGTTCATGGAAATATATCACTAAAGCTGGCTAACATAACACGTTATGAAGACAAAAATGTCACAAAAGCATGACGAATGTAGGACAATAATGAGATATATACACCCCTCCTAATCTCAGACCGCGCCACAACAGTCAAGAGCAACGATCTAATGGTAGACCACGAAATCATTTTTTAGACGAGGGTCACGGGCAAAACGGACACCGGTGAGAACTTGTCCTGACCTAGAAACTTCGGACCCCAAAGTTATCAACCTCTCCTCTGTGAATATTACAGAAGGTGAGCTTAATTTATTGAAAAAAGGCTTGAAATTTACACCAACGCCGGGACCAAACGCCAATGACCTTAAATGTGATGTTAATAAGTTTACTCGGAAACTACGACTCCAGGAATACTTCTGTGATAGTAATTCGGCCGACCCGTCCCTTGTAAAAAACAAAGGGACTTTCAACCCACCGAGAGGCCGCAATGTGGACTTGGATATCTTCATTGATTTTCTCAATCACCAACCAATAGGAAGACAGTGCAGACAGAAAATAAGATCCAATCTGAATAAGGAAGAAAAGACCTCTCTGAAACGACTCCGGAATAACAAAAACATTGTTCTCAAGGAAGCAGATAAGGGATCATCTGTAATAATTATGGATCGTTCCTATTATGAGAAAAAAATGTTAGAGATTGTGAATGATGAACGCAGTTATGAGAATTTACCAGAGAATATTGACAAAGCAACAATGTCCCAAATCAGTAAGTTAATAACTGAGCACGGTTCCAATTTGACTGAGAAGGAAAAGGCATTTTTGACTAAGTTTGAATCAAGAACAAGCCAATTGTATGGTTTACCCAAAGTCCATAAGTCTCGCACTATTATTAGTGCCGTTAAAGAGCAAACATCTGAGTATGTTCGAACACTTTCACCAGAGGATCTTACATTCAGACCTATTATTGCGGGTCCAATTTGTCCTACACACAAACTCAGTGAACTGATTGACATTTTGCTAAAACCATACGTTCAATACGTTTCCTCATATATGAGGGACGACATAGATTTTCTTAACCACATTCCGACAGATATTTCACAAGACGAAGTATTTTGCACTTTTGATGTGACAAACTTGTATGGTAGTATATCGCATGAGCTAGGCTTAAAAGCGATTCGTTACTGGTTAGACAATCATGCTATTCAAAATGACGCCCGTTTCACAAAAGAATTTATTTTATCTGGAATCAAGCTGATTCTCGAAAATAATTCATTTAAATTTGGGGACAAAAATTACCGCCAAACTTTAGGCACGGCGATGGGAACGAAGTTCGCACCAACCTATGCGACCTTAGTTTTGGGATACCTCGAAAACCAGCTCTCTGATAAAGTTGAAAACCATTTCGGTAGTGATGTCAAAGAAAAGATTGAAGGTTCGTTCAAACGATTTCTGGACGATTGCTTCATAATCTGGAACTCCAAATTTGGCCGCTTGGATGAATTTCACAATCTTTTGAATGAGCTTGATACAAATATTAAGTTTACTATCGAGAGTAGTATGTCAGAAATTTCCTTTCTCGATATTTTGCTAAAGCGAGAAGACAACAAAATCATCACAGATATTTTCTATAAGGCAACTGACACCAAACAGTACCTGTCATATAACTCATGTCATCCTCGACATACAAAAAATCAGGTTCCTTTTACACTTGCGAGGAGAATTTGTACCATTGTCACTGACGCTGATCTGCGTGTCAAACGGTTAGGTGAACTCAAGATTTTCTTGACAGCTAGAAATTATCCAGAAGGTGTTATTAATGTGGGAATCAAGAAAGCGCTTGATATTAATATTAATGAATTGAGAAAATCTACCAAGGAATCACCTAGCCAGGGATTACTTACTTTCATCAACACTTATAATCCAAATAATGAAAACTTTTTCCCAATAATTAAGGACCGTTTCAAGGTGCTCGAATCGAATGAACGAATGAAAAAGTGTTTTGGTGGGATTAAAGTAATAAATGGAAAGCGACAGGCACCAAACCTGAAACAATTACTCACCTCTGCTAAGTTCACATCAAAAAGTAATGCTTTTTCTGTGTCAAGATGTGGAAGCAACAGGTGTAAATGTTGCAAAAATATACAAGTAAGACAGTCGTTTTTGTTTCGTCACACTGGTACTAATTTCAAAGTTAACAGTGACATGAACTGCAGCTCGCAAAATTTGTTGTATGTCATTTCTTGCAATGGATGTGACAAAACGTATATCGGTGAAACTGGGGATTTGCTGAGAAATAGAGTTAGGGTCCATCGTCAACAAATTAATACGCCTGCATTAAGACACTTAAAAGTCAGTAAACACATAGCCGATTGTGCTGGTCATCTTGAAACTAAATTCAGTATTTTCCCCTTTTACAAAGTGAAAACTGATGACAACATCAGGCGACAGACGATGGAACAATACTTTATTAGCAAATTCCGATATGAATTAAACTGTTGAATTGTT
>JAVTVY010054364.1:0-29836 GCA_036873755.1 Hanleya hanleyi | reverse complement strand
GATATGGGAGTCCGGAGAAAAGAGGATGGACAGATAAAAAGACAGATGGATAGGCGGGGTGACAACACCCCTTAGCCCAATCGGGCTGAGGGGTAAAAAATGTTTGATAACACATTGTTCTATTCTCTTAACATATATATATATATAAAACAAGGGAGATAACCCTACCCATATGTTGGTGGGGTGTTATAGAGAGAGTTATTGCCAGCTTGAACCTTGTAGTCTATGATGGAAGGACACATGGTCAGACCATAGCCAATCAGATCATCACGAACGATCACTAAGGTCACGCCTGCACATCCGATGTTCTTCTGAGCCCCAGATAAGATTACACCAAACTGTGAAACAAACCAAAGAAAAAAGTTATTGGATTTGTTCTATCAGTACTTTTATGAACTTATAAATATTGCATATACTGGTTAGGATAGAGTGGGATTCAAACAAACTTGAAGGAATCAGTGAAGAGCTGTCAAGTCAAACTATAGTTAAGTACAGGTCTTGGGTTAATGCTCAGTCTGTATGATATCAATGTATATCCTATCCTATGTCACGATACAATGTAAGATTTCACCATCGGTAACCCCACCTAAGGATGGTTCAACAGCTTTATGACCTGTCTGTGCAATTGAACTAATTAAGGGACTCAACAGAAATGGAGCGCAATTATGGTTCATTTAAGGCACAAATAGAGAGCATCATTTAAGACAACTAAGGCGCAGTTGGGGCACAAATGGGGCGTGCGCCCTATCTCCAGCTTCTAGGGAGCATTCAGGAAGAGAGCAATTAGGGCACAGCAGGGTGGATGAGATTACATGTAATAGGTTGCAGTAGATTGAAAAGGCGCAGGGGGTACGCGCCCAAAATACGGTGTGCACTCCATTTCCATGAGGGTAATCCACTTGTTGTCATGGGGGGGGGAGGAGGTAGTGAGATGTCTCCAGTTTCCAATGATTGCAGTTGCATGTAGATAGCAGTCCCATCAGTCTCTAAAACTACTCTTGTGTTGCGAAACAATCTGATGATGCCATGCTATGTGCACATCGGTTACATCCAAATATATTCGACCACATTGTATACATATTTGGGCTGGGTCAACAAATATGCCAATATCTATATATGCAAATAGTCCATTCCGTTGACATGTTAGAGGTGGAAGGGAGGTCATGGTTGGTAGACATAATATGGGAGAACATTGCTCCTGTGAAGGATAGATTTTGCCGTAAATATCTCTGAATCACTTGCTGCTTTTTAAAATTGAAGGTCACAAGAAAAGGAGGCTCTGTTAAGTGATGAATGCCATTGGTTTCACTTTTATCAAAGATCACTGCAATTACTATTTGTTTGAAAAGATATTTTTGAAGGGTATCTGTTTACACTATATAAATATGAACCGATAGTTCCTGCATACATTATATAGTTAATATTGAAGTATAATTTTGACTAATTAATCAGAGACTACAGTGAAACGTATGAGATGAACATTTTTCCAATTATAGCTTTGGTGCAGTCACATGTATCTAATATCTGCTTGGGTTGGTCAATCATAATCAATGCTGCTTTCCCTGTAATGCACAGTATAGTCAGAGTTTGAACTTGTTTTGCATACAAACCTTTGAGACATTCACCTGTCTTGTCAATATATTTGAGGACATGTCACACACGATAGGCACACCATTCGTTTCGGGAACATCATGGAACTCCACACCTGTTTTGTCAAGAAATAGGTGTAATTAGTTAATAACAATTAATTAATCAAGGGCTGTCAGGCTGAAATGGGAGAAGACAGATGATATTTCCCCTCAATCATTTCAATGTCTCTTGTAACATCAAGATGGGACGGGCTGGCTGGAATATCTTTTAACAAAGTTGTCACATCAAGGGAAGTAACCCAGCATGGGAGACAACTTCATAATTGTTCTTGCAGTCCAAATTTCACTCAAATCATACAATAATTCCAAGTGCATAGGAATTGATTATGGGCACTGTCACACTTCATCCCATCAGCCTTGTGTGACTGATTTATCCCTTTCACAAACTCAACAGGTATTGCTAGTACACCCACTTATACCATCAGACTCTCAGAAAAATGTGCAGTTCACATTTGAAGAAGGAATAATTTGCATATGGTTGTCTGTAAAATTGAGGGAATACCAATAGACTGTGTATGGATTGTGACTGTTGATATGTGATTGTGACTGTTGATATGTGATTGTGACTGTTGATATGTGATGGTGGAATATAAGCTTTACTGAAGAGAAAAGCTACGCAGAAATCTAATCTGGAATAAAATAGCACAATTAGCCCCAATACCTGTTGGCTATCAGTTATTGTCTACACTAGCTCAGCAATAATGCATTGCTTAATATGTATTTTTAGAAATTTGACAAACATGTGACCTAGTACGGTTGATATTTATGATGTTAGGTCCGTCAGCTTTTGCCAAGCCCTTAATTGATGGGAAAGATTTTGCACGAAGGTTCTGGTAGAGCAAGACCAAATTTGTAGCTCTAAATACATCATCAAATCAAGTAATTTGACCTTGGGAATATAGCTCAAAATCCATTGTTCCCACAGATCAATTTCACATAAACTAGGATAAAAGTAACTCCGAAAATGGAAGTCATGGTGATAGAATATTCTATATTTCGGCTGTGCTTATGCCATCATCAGGAATACATATAAACAATTGGAGTAAACAGTTGGCTATATATACAAGTTTGAGTAAAACACCTAAACTTATATACAAGTAAGAGTAAAACACCTAAACTAAATCATGGAATAATGGCGTCAAAGGGCCTCCTTGTCTTTAGGTGAACATGAGCTTCTTTTTATATGGCCTATGCAGTTTAACAGTTCTCACTAATATATTGAGTGTAACTCCCATCAGTGGTTGATCATTGTTTGCTGAACTCCAATGCTCGCTTGTATATTTACCGCCTTTTCTACTCAAACTTGTATATACATGTATAGCCAACTGTTTACTCCAATTGTTTATATGTATTTCTGATGATGGCATAAGCACAGCTGAAATATAGAATATTATATCACCATGACTTCCATTTTCGGAGTTACTTTTATCTTAATATAGCTCAAGCACAGTCATCTTCAACAATTTTCTGGTCTATTCTGCATCATGCAATCAGAGATCTAAGATTTTAGGTGTAGAATTTGACCTTTAGTGATATTCAAAAGACTTCAGGTTCATCATCATACATGTCTCTGGGGTATAAAATTGGACAATGTAGATAGAATCTTTCATGAAATATTGTATCAAATAGAATCGGAGACAATTGCCAGATGTATACATAGTATTAATTTGAAAAACCTAGCTATATTTCTTCATGTTATATTGAAATAAACAGTATATGATCTTGAAAAAAATAGGTCAAGGTCAGTCAACTGGGATAGGCTTCTAGTCAATCCCCAGTTTCCTTTGTAATAGGAATTTGAAGACCCTAGCTTTAATCCTTCAACTAGAGGCACTGAAATGGGGCTATTTAAATGTCAAAAATAGGCTGTTGGAATAATTCCACCAACTGTTTGATGTTCAGTCTCATACAATTGTCTCAACAAGGGTCTCTAGTGAATTAGTGTTAGTTTACATGTATATATTTCAAAATATAACTTGACAGATGGGACAAATTCCTTATTTATTATGTATGGCCATTGTCACTTGATTAGTTGTTTATCATGACCAGCCCTCATCTATATTTTGAGGGCAAATAATTAAAGTAGATGAGGGAATCCCTCATCTATTTTAATTATTTGCCCTCAAAATCCCGGATCTAGCATGTGTATTTAAAAAATAAAGGTCATGCTAAACAACCAACCAAGTGACAATGGCCTAACCCACTTAATGATAGAATAAATAAATTCTTCTCTGATTGTTATCAATACTTGTAAGGAGATTGTGGGAAAGTATATCCTTCAGCAGTAAATGACAAACATTCAGTATTGAGATACAATGAAAAATCATAAATCATTAGATCAGGCATGAGAATAGCAACCTAGCTCTGGGGTCCTAGATGGCTGAAGAAGCATTCTAAGTGATTTCTTGGAAATAAACTGCAGATTCCCTCAAGGAAATAGGGCGCGCCCCAATTGCGCCTTGTCTATCTACTGCGCCCTAATTGTGCCCTATTTCTTCATCCCATCCACCCTGCTGCGCCCTAATTGCGCCCTTCAGGAATGCACCCTAGAAGCTAGCGATAGGGCGCGCGCCCTAACTGCACCTTATTAGTTTGAAATTTTCTCTGATATTCAGACTGCGCCCCAGTTGCACCCTGTGGACATAGATGTGGACAAATTTAGCCAAGCTCTTGACCTAGGTCATGAATGTGTGTGTCTGAATATACCTGGTATAGGGGGTCTGGTGGAGGGGATGTGTGTGTAAGTCCCAAAGTTACGTATTGTGGATACAACTTCTGCAAGAATGGGAACCTAGAATATTAGAATTTCTTGCCAACATGGCAAACATGATAATGATATAAAGTATGCCTTAATTTTTTTCTTTTGCACGTATTAAGTGTACTGGATAAAGTTTTCATCAGCCAGTGATTTATAACATCCTCTCAGGAAAACTCTCTACGGTAACCCCACAATGGTATCCATATTGTATTCATGGTTTTACACAGAAAAACTCTGTGAAAATGACATCTGAACATACATAAGAATATCAGAATATATTTAACTTCATTAATATATACCTGATGGTACAAAATCTAGTCAAAATGGTTGACCAAACTATCTGCAGTAGCGAATAACTTGAGGACTCCTTCTGCTCTTCTTCCCAAAGCCCAGAGCAGTTGAATAAACAACCAGTCACCCTGGCAACGGTAATACTTGTGCTCAAGTTTTTTCTCAGTATCAGAACAGGACCATTGGACCCTACCGGTCTACATCGCCACGTAAAAATATTGCAAATACAAGAATTTGACCTGCATGAAATAGGTCAAAGTCAGTCATTTTCAATCCGCTTCGGACCTTTCATCAGATGCATATGTGATGTGAATTTACAATGCCTTTCTTTAATCCTTCTTGAGATATTGTTTCCACAAGAAAGATGGACAGACGTATGGCAGACAGATGACGCCGATGATGACAATGCCCTTTGGGCAATTTTGCCTGAGGGGTAACAAGAGCCAAAATTGGCTTCAATATATGCCACACAACGCATCATCTCCCCCTAATGTATCATCTAACACAACTCATCATCTCCCCCTAATGTATCCTCTAACACAACTCATCATCTCCCCCTAATGTATCCTCTAACACAACTCATCATCTCCCCCTAATGTATCCTCTAACACAACTCATCTCCCCCTAATGTATCCTCTAACACAACTCATCATCTCCCCCTAATGTATCCTCTAACACAACTCATCATCTCCCCCTAATGTATCCTCTAACACAACTCATCATCTTCCCCTAATGTATCCTCTAACACAACTCATCATCTCCCCCTAATGTATCCTCTAACACAACTCATCATCTTCCCCTAATGTATCCTCTAACACAACTCATCTCCCCTAATGTATCCTCTAACACAACTCATCATCTCCCCCTAATGTATTCTCTAACACAACTCATCATCTCCCACTAATGTATCCTCTAACACAACTCATCATCTTCCCCTAATGTATCCTCTAACACAACTCATCATCTCCCCCTAATGTATCCTCTAACACAACTCATCATCTCCCCCTAATGTATCCTCTAACACAACTCATCATCTCCCCCTAATGTATCCTCTAACACAACTCATCATCTCCCATAATGTATCCTTAACACAACTCATCATCTCCCCCTAATGTATCCTCTAACACAACTCATCATCTCCCCCTAATGTATCCTCTAACACAACTCATCTTCCCCTAATGTATCCTCTAACACAACTCATCATCTCCCCCTAATGTATCCTCTAACACAACTCATCATCTTCTCCTAATGTATCTTCTAACACAAAACATCGCGATTTTCAATGATTTCCCCCCGAGTATGGGATCCGAGTGACCTTGACAGTTGACCTTGATCTCTCAATTTTGGTAAGGGATAGATCGTCTCCCCCAAATGTATGTGCTTTTTAAGGAATTTTCTCATTAAAATATAGAAAATAAGATGTGTCTCTACTACATTGTAGGTTCCAAACTTGGTAGTTTACTGGTGTCTGATCAAATTATTTCCACTGAACGTGGTGATTGAGGAGACCCTTCTGCTGCTTGGTTCAACAAACAGAGATTTTAATGTTGTTGTATTTTCTGAGTGCAGCAAGGCGAACAAATTTTTCTGAAATTAATATATTTCCTAATGCCAATTTGACTCATTTCAGAGCATTGGTGAAAGTTTTCAAGAGAAAATGTCAAAATATAGGAAATATAGGCAGATTTGGCTTACATATAAGGCACTGGTGTGGCAAGTAAGAGGACCCCGGATCGAATCCCGATAGGGCCTCAAAATCTTCATCCTTTACATTGGTGGTGGACATGGAGCGCGAGGCTCTGGACCAGAGAACCTGGATTGATGTCGGAAGGGGAGAGGAAGTGTAACGGAAGGCAATTATACCAATGCTTATTCTAGCTTACAGCTAGCGGGAATTTCCTTTTAACTCAGTCGGTAGTGCACTGGTGTGGCAAGTAAGAGGAGCATGCGTACATGATCGAATCCGGACAGCGCCTAAAAATCTTCATCCTTTACACATGTGGATGAAACGCAATCCAGAGAGACTTCTTTAACAGTTACAGCAAGGTAACCACATACCAAGTTGGAAGAACGTTCTGATTTTATAGCTGCAACTATGTGGCTTCTATCTAGTACTAGTGTCGTAATTAAAAAATGGACATTTCCATTATGTTGCATTGGAAACCACAAATACATGTAGTCATCACAGTGTACCCAATTTTGATAGGCTTGTCCACCCAGTACTGCTGTACCACCCAGTACTGCTGTACCACCCAGTACTGCTGTACCACCCAGTACTGCTGTACCGGTATACATGTACCAAATCTGATGTCAATTTGGCTTCCAATAATGTATTAACGGCATCACTTTAGGATACCATAACTATATGGTAATGTACTCGATTTTGACAGGCGTTTGCTTGTACGCCCAACAACACTGTATACGATTTACCACATTTGAAGTCTAGCTGCAACGGTTTGGCTTCTAGAACATTAACATCATTATATGGATATTTTCCAATATGTTGCCCCTTCACCCCCTATATATTTTCACTATCCCCAAGGCTAGAGGACTGAAACTTACCACACTATATCTTCAGGTCAAGCTCTACAAGAAATTGTCAAAAATATCCAAAATGATCACCATGACGACATCACAGTGACATCATTTTCAAAGAAGGAATTTTTTGGTCGATTTTTTTAATTTATGTTTTAACCACTTTTCCATGCAGAGAAGCACAAATTGTGAAGAACTGACGAAAACATCACTTTTCTGGTACCCCACATGGCCAGGTATGGTTAAAGTATCCATCCAGTTGCCCAGTCGCCTAGCCAGCCAGCCAGCCATCATGAAGTAACAAAACTATTTAGGATGTGGAAAGCAATGAGGAGCAGAAATGATGACTTGTATACAAACCATGTATTGTTTCATTTGCGCAGTAGTAAACATATGAGGCCTCAGGATCTAATGTCCAACAGGACTTCTCTGGAATACCTGTAGAAAAATATTAACATTTATAATTATACATACACATTTTTATATCACAAGGCCATTAAATCAGACCCGAGATACATGTATCATAGAGCATGTGTACATGAAAGGTGACACAGTTTGATTAAGCTTGAAACAATGTTCTCTCATGTTGACAGTAAGTACTGTCTAACTGTGGGTTAAAGCCAAGAACAACTTGGATTTTCATATACATGTACGATTTGCAGATGAAGATACTCACTGCTTCATTCTGTTTCCCAAATGTGAATACTGACCATTTCAAATATTTATAACTTTATTTTCAACAAAAAGAAAAATATTTCTAGAGTGGGTGAAACTCTCTACCAAGAAGGTAGTGGAGGTTAGTTCTGTGCGCAGCATTCACACATACTTTACTTTCGACATGTTCTTTTGACAACATTATTCTTATATTTTCTCCTCAACTGAAAGGGCCGATGTACATCAATATTTTCAGGCTTTGCATAAACCCTTAGAACTGATTGGACATTGAAAGTCGAAAAAGTTATCAATGACTAAAACATCCAGTGTTAGCTAGACACTGGTTTGTAACTTGACCTCACCTGTGTAAGTACTGGGTTTAGGAAGGACCGAGTGACCTTGAACTCAACTGTGCAAGTATTGGTTTTGGGGATTAAGGACCAAGTTGATCTTAACTTCACCTGTGTAAGTATTGGTTTTGGGAAGGACCAAGTGACCTTGAATTCACCTGTGTAAGTATTTGTTTTGGGAAGGGCCAAGTTGATCTTAACTTCACCTGTGTAAGTATTGATTTTGGGAAGGATCAAGTTGATCTTAACTTCACCTGTGTAAGTATTGGTTTTGAGAAGGACCAAGTTGAACTTAACTTCACCTGTGTAAGTATTGGTTTTGAGAACGACCAAGTTGATCTTAACCTCAACTGTGTAAGTATTGATTTTGGGAAGGACCAAGTTGATTTTAACTTCACCTGTGTAAGTATTGGTTTTGAGAACCTGTGTAAGTATTGGTTTTGAGAAGGGCCAAGTTGATCTTAACTTCACCTGTGTAAGTATTGGTTTTGGAAAGGATCAAGTTGATCTTAACTTCACCTGTGTAAGTATTGGTTTTGAGAAGGACCAAGTTGATCTTAACCTCACCTGTGTAAGTATTGGTTTTGAGAAGGACCAAGTTGATCTTAACTTCACCTGTGTAAGTATTGGTTTTGAGAAGGGCCAAGTTGATCTTAACTTCACCTTAACTTCACCTGTGTAAGTATTGGTTTTGAGAAGGACCAAGTTGATCTTAACTTCACCTGTGTAAGTATTGGTTTTGAGAAGGACCAAGTTGAACTTAACTTCACCTGTATAAGTATTGGTTTTGAGAAGGACCAAGTTGAACTTAACTTCACCTGTGTAAGTATTGGTTTTGAGAACGACCAAGTTGAACTTAACTTCACCTGTGTAAGTATTGGTTTTGAGAAGGACCAAGTTGAACTTAACTTCACCTGTGTAAGTATTGGTTTTGAGAAGGACCAAGATCATCTTAAACTCACCTGTGTAAGTATTGGTTTTGGGAAGGACCAAGTTGAACTTAACTTCACCTGTGTAAGTATTGGTTTTGGGAAGGACCAAGTTGAACTTAACTTCACCTGTGTAAGTATTGGTTTTGAGAAGGACCAAGTTGAACTTAACTTCACCTGTGTAAGTATTGGTTTTGAGAAGGACCAAGATCATCTTAAACTCACCTGTGTAAGTATTGGTTTTGGGAAGGACCAAGTTGAACTTAACTTCACCTGTGTAAGTATTGGTCTTAGAAAGGACCAAGTGACCTTGACTTCACCTGCATAAATACTGGTTTCAGGTATGACCAATTTGATCTTTTAAAAAGCATTGGTGTTAGAAAGGACCAAGTCATCTTGGCCTTAGCTGGGTAACTATTGATTTTAAGGACCAAGTTGATCTTGACCTCACCTGTGTTAGTGTTGGTTTCAGAAACCTTGACCTTAACTGTGTAAGTACTGGTTTTAGGAAACACCAATATGACCTTGAACTTACCTGTGTAAGTACTGGTTTGGTGAGAACAAAGTTGACCTCACCTGTGTTACTGGTTTTAGGAAAGACCTTAACCTCACCTGTGTGATTACAAGTTTAGCGAGGACCAAGTTGACCTTGATCTCTCACCTAGGATAGAACTGGTTAGTGAACCCATGTTGACCTTGACCTTACTTGTGCAAGTGCTGACTGCTGGTTTCAGGAAAGATGAAATTGACCTTGACCTCACCCATGCGAGTACTGGTTTCAGAAAGGGTCAAGTTGACCCCACTGCTGTACGTACTGGGTTTAGCTACATGTAGGAACAAAGTTGACCTTGACCTCACCTGTGTAGGTATTGGTTTTGGGTAGAACCAAGTTGACCTTGCCATATTTTTCAGCTTCTTTTGCTGCTTTTGCTGACCAGCTCCCTGTAACAAAATAATCAGCTCTTTGATGACCTCCGACATTTATCAAGTTGAGTGGTACTGCAGCGAATTGACCTGTGCCACCCCCTTGGAGAAAAAGGACTTTGTAATTGTCTGGAATATCTCTGAAAGGATATGAAAAACCCACATTACAAAACTGAATAGATACATGTACTGATGAATATTGAAATGATAAAGAAATAGGCTGTATCAATAGTCTTCATGTTTGACCCCTCAGGCTGAGAGATGACTTTCAGAAGATACGTGTATCAAATAATTAAATTTCCCCCATGTTGTTGGAAAATTCAGCAGTTTGTTTGTTTGATTAGTGCTGAATATGGTTCATACTTCAGTGAATCTTAAAATATCTGCCACTCTCAAAACCACACTACTTTTCTATGCCACTCTCACAACCGCATTACTTAATTTTCTCTGCCACTCTCACAACCGCACTACTTTTCTCTGCCACTCTCACAACCACACTACTTTTTCTCTGCCACTCTCACAACCACGCTACTTTTGCTTTGCTTCAAATATAGCACTGGATCTGGAGAGGTGTTAATATAGGCTTGCCCTGTTCACTGACCCATTACTGAAATAAAACATGAATTGCAGGCAAGCACCTAAAAGGTGCCTAGACCCCTCAGCCTGTTTTTTTTTTTTTTTTTTTTAGTGAAGTAGGATCAGGGCTGCATCTAGAGTCAATATAGTTCTGGAAAAGGTATGGGCGCTCAAAACTCAAATGAAACAAAAAACAAAAGTGTTGTTGTTGTTCAATTTGAAAGGATTTCTGAAGGAAATACTCCTAGGAAAGACTTCTGGGAGCCCCATTATCGATCCGATTGCATAGCTGGGTATTGAATTTCATGTTAATAAACCTCTGTTTTGTGATTGATCACAGGCTCTTTGCCGAAATTCACTAAAAAAAAATTGGACCCTCAATGAGTTTTTGAAATTGAGTTTTGACACAAAAAATTGAGTTTTTTTATCGATAGGAAGATGTGTGCGAAAAAATTGAGTTATACTGAATAAAAATTGAGTTTTTCAAGAGATAAGTCGAGTTACCAAATAAAAATGTTGGAGTTACAAGCATCTGGTCCGTCATTCATAATTCAGCCGTCGTCCATTAGAATATCCGCGTCCATAATCCAAAGACCTATTCCATATTCCATAAAACAGTATTAGCACCAAATTCAACATGAATTGCAAGCACCTAAAAGGTGCGCTGATCCCTTAGCCTGATTTTTTTTCTGGTCATGTAGGATATGGTTTGTGTGATATACATGTACATGTATGTACCATACATATAATAGGTACTCGAGTTGCATAATGCAAGCGCTGCGGTGGGATTACAGCATGCATGAAAATGTAGCTTGATCAGTGGCAACAAAGATCATGCATGAGCGAGTATGATAACAGGTTATTGGCATAGAAACACATTGATTAACATATGCCCACCATTTTATTATTATTTAGGGGGGGGGGGGATATGAGCTCGAGGTATAAAACAGTCATGAAAAGAAATTTTGAAGATTTTTTTTTTTGACAGCATGAAATTGTGAAAGTGAAAGCTGTGAAATGCATCTAATCTTTCAAATATTGGTTAGTTGTGGACAGTATTGCATGAAAACAGCCGGAATCTCTGGTGGAACTCAAATCTCTCATTGCTCATTCACTACCAGTGACTACAGTGCTGCTTGCTCTCCTTTGCTCGATAAAATTATGTAAGTTGGCAGCGGGCAGAAGGGACCCGTAAGTTTACCAGCAAACTACTAACAATAACAAACCTGACTGCATAGTCCCATAGAAGCCTGCAACGCACAAAATAGATTTTCTTCCTGGATCAGTAAACCAATAGGCGAAAACATACCTGATAGTGTATTGTTTCATTTTCAACAGTTTCATTTTTATCCCGCTCAACTGCCCGAGTCACATGCATGAGTGGTGCTATTAAACCACCAGAATGGAATTTAATAGGCTAAAATATGTACCTCAATTATCACGTTGGTTGGTTGTTAACTGTCAAAAACAGGACCCAAACTGTTTTTGCCAACCGTATACTTGTTGCACACCATAAGCGCATCAAAGGCCATCTAAAAAATTGGTTATAGTTTCTCTAATCCGTATCCAGACATGCCGCCCATATATCCCAATAATGTGTGAATTGAGAAGCAACTGGAAATCACATTTTCAATAAAGAAGCAGCAAATTAAAGATATTCTTGAATACAGGCCTAAAATAATTAGATGCAACTGCCCCTGTCACATCAAGAATCTGGTAAACCTCCAGAAACTTTACTGGCCTACTTGCCGAGGAATTAAAGTACCAGAGCCTGCAGTCCTAACAAGTTTTGTGAATTAATTTAAAGCCTTGAGGTTCCATCCAATAATAACCATTCTCAGATGGTGTGAATCTCGAATGGACCGCAACACAGGTCTTCAGGGAACCTTCACAAGTCAAAATGCAACATACAACCAAGGGTTCCCAATGGGCATATCTCAGATGGTCTGAATCTCGAATGGACCGCTACACAGAGCTTCTTGGAATCAGGGAACCCTCAACAGTCAAAATGCAACATACAACCTAGGGTTCCCAATGGGCATATCTCCAGATGGTCTAAATCTCGAATGGACCGCTACACAGAGCTTCTTGGAATCAGGGACCCTCAAAAGTCACAATGCAACATACAACCAAGGGTTCCTGATGGGCATAGATAGCAGTGCACAGGTCAAGGGGAGCATCAATAAACAATAAAAAATAATTAAAAATCATAAAATCATCATAGCCATCTGAAAACCTAATCATTTCATCAGTCACCATACAGGAAGCTCTCACCAAAGTTTGGTCAGGCCCGACTTAATAGATCTGCAGATATTCAGCGGACAAGAACACATGTTGACGGACGGACAGCCGGACGTACCCACATTTGAGCCTTATGTGGATTTTTGCTTAAGTGGTTGATGAGTGAGTACCAGAAGTGCTAAGGTGGTTACAAATATTTTTGGGTATAATACAGCCTTAAGTGGTGGGGGTGGTATGTCCGTACTTGTGTTGTTTATACCTACCAGTCCAACACTATAGTGGTTATGTGTCCTTACTTGTGGGGTTTGTACAGTCATTTGTCCATACTTGTGTTGTTAATACCCACCAGTCCAACACTAGAGTGGTCATGTGTCCTTACTTGTGGGGTTTATACATAGTCATTTGTCCATACTTGTGCTGTTTATACCTACCAGTCCAACACTAGAGTGGTTATGTGTCCTTACTTGTGGGGTTTATACATAGTCATTTGTCCATACTTGTGCTGTTTATACCTACCAGTCCAACACTAGAGTGGTTATGTGTCCTTACTTGTGGGGTTTATAGTCATTTGTCCATACTACAAGTATAGTGCTGTTTATGCAGTGCAACACTAGAGTGGTTATGTGTCCTTACTTGTGAAGTTTATAGTCATTTGTCCATGATACTTGTGTTGTTCATACCTACCAGTCCAACACTATAGTGGTTATGTGTCCTTACTTGTGTGGTTTATACAGTCATTAAGGGCGGACAATAACCTATCCTCCTAAGGACGGACACTACGACAGAGACAATACAGTTGTAAAACACTGTCGAGTCGAAGCAAATCACTCAGGACATGGACACCACTTCCCCTCAAGGAATGGACAAAGATACCACACAAGGCACGGACAGATAACAACCCTTAAGGACGGACAATAACCTATCCTCCTAAGGACGGACACTACGACAGAGACAATACAGTTGTAAAACACTGTCGAGTCGAAGCAAACCACTCAGGACATGGACTCCACTTCCCCTCAAGGAATGGACAAAGATACCACACAAGGCACGGACAGATAACAACCCTTAAGGACGGACAATAACCTATCCTCCTAAGGACGGACACTACGACAGAGACACTACAGTTTTAAAACACTGTCGAGTCGAAGCAAACCACTCAGGACATGGACTCCACTTCCCCTCAAGGAATGGACAAAGATACCACACAAGGCATGGACAGATAACAACCCTTAAGGACGGACAATAAGCTATCCTCCTAAGGACGGACACTACGACAGAGACAATACAGTTGTAAAACACTGTCGAGTCGAAGCAAACCACTCAGGACATGGACTCCTCTTCCCCTCAAGGAATGGACAAAGATACCACACAAGGCATGGACAGATAACAACCCTTAAGGACGGACAATAACCTATCCTCCTAAGGACGGACACTACGACAGAGACAATACAGTTGTAAAACACTGTCGAGTCGAAGCAAACCACTCAGGACATGGACACCACTTCCCCTCAAGGAATGGACAAAGATACCACACAAGGCATGGACAGATAACAACCCTTAAGGACGGACAATAACCTATCCTCCTAAGGACGGACACTACGACAGAGACAATACAGTTGTAAAACACTGTCGAGTCGAAGCAAACCACTCAGGACATGGACTCCTCTTCCCCTCAAGGAATGGACAAAGATACCACACAAGGCATGGACAGATAACAACCCTTAAGGACGGACAATAACCTATCCTCCTAAGGACGGACACTACGACAGAGACAATACAGTTGTAAAACACTGTCGAGTCGAAGCAAACCACTCAGGACATGGACTCCACTTCCCCTCAAGGAATGGACAAAGATACCACACAAGGCATGGACAGATAACAACCCTTAAGGATGGACAATAACCTATCCTCCTAAGGACGGACACTACGACAGGGACAATACAGTTGTAAAACACTGTCGAGTCGAAGCAAACCACTCAGGACATGGACACCACTTCCCCTCAAGGAATGGACAAAGATACCACACAAGGCATGGACAGATAATAACCCTTAAGAACGGACAATAACCTATCCTCCTAAGGACGGACACTACGACAGAGACAATACAGTTGTAAAACACTGTCGAGTCGAAGCAAACCACTCAGGACATGGACTCCACTTCCTCTCAAGGAATGGGCAAAGATACCACACAATTACAAGCGTCTAGTCCGTCATTCATAATCCAGCCGTCGTCCATTAGAGAATATCCGCGTCCATAATCCAAAGACCTATTCCATTTTCCACATAACAGTATTAGCACCAAATTCAAAAGACAATCATAGTATACATAACATAGGCTTGTTTCCTGCAAGAGAGAAGCGGTCAACAGTTTTCAATGATGCCGGCAAGACATCATGATGTTCCAAAAATATCAAATCCGTATCGCTGATCAGTATTCTTAATCCATAATATTCGTTATAAGTCTCATCTAAAAAAGAATAATGTATCTCAGTCACGCTTTGATTGTGACTGTTCATATGAGTACCATGAGGATCTTGAAGTACATGGGTTCATACGGCCCCTAGCCCCGGGTTAAGCGGAATTAGACACAAGTTACGAAACGTAACGCCATAGATCTTGCACGCTACGCTCGTATTTTGCTATCAGCATGCGATATGTATCGCCAAATTTGAGAAACTTTGAGTGGAGGCGCTTGGTGGAATAGCCCTGTTTTATAAGTTTCTGCAACAATGTTTTGTGACGTTGATTAAAATCATCACATTTAACACAGGATCTAGCAAATGCTACTAAGCGAGATATGTATACGCCATATGCAGGTCCCACTGGAATATTACTATCCAGAAAGGGATAGTTTACGATGTCGAAATTGTAATCATCTCTTTTGTCATAAAGTCGATGAGAGAGAATGCCCACTTCATTTTTATAGAGATAGAGATCTAAATAAGATGTGCCTGTAGGGCTATCTGTAGTTTCCTTCAAATCCAGTGAAGGTGGATATATATCCTTCACTGCGTCATTTATATAATGATTATCCACAGCGACAAGATCGTCTATATAGCGTTTGGTGAATGAGAAGGAACGGGCTTTGAATGGATCGGTTTTTGAAAGCGCCTGCATATAGTCATATTCATAAGAGAACAGATACAGGTCAGCCAACAGGGGTGCACAATTAGTACCCATTGGAATACCTATATGCTGCTGATATATTGTGTTGCCAAATTTCACATAAGATATTTTTAATGAGAAATTCAAGCAACTCTATAAACAAAGAAACATCCCATGAATGATATCTCTTGTATGTAGTAGAGCTAAAGAATGCTTTATGGCTTCCGACATTAATATATCTACGATCAGTTTTCTTGAACACAGATACTATTAATGAACTTAGACGGTCAATAAGGTCCTGATGAGGGATTGTAGTATAGAGAGTCGAGAAATCCCATGTGGATACATGTCAGTACGGTATGTGACCTTTAGCATCAAGCTCTTCCGTAAGACATTTTAGTTTTTCAATATCCACATACATTCAATGCCAGAGTTCTTAGAAATAGTGGCGCAATACCTTTCCCAAAATGCTTTTACCTCCTGAAGGGCCCTCGTCAATAGGGTTGAAAGAAGCTTGGTTCAGGTGCAGCTTCTAGAATCAGCTATGAATCTAGCTTTGTATGGTGATTTATGCATTTTGGGAGTCCAGTATAGTTTTGGTATGTCGTTATGATTGGTTGGAAGACAAATACCTCTTTCCCTGAGAAACTTTTTGTGATTGTTAAATAAATCTTCCAGAGTAAATGCAGTTTGGGAGTAAGTAGACGTATTTGATGAAGATATGTCTACACTCAATTCTTTAAAGGTCAACCCAAACGCTCTGAGGTCAAAAATATAAAAAAATAGTCCTTTCGATTCTGAAAATAATGATATTTTTTTCATAATTTTGTGCAGTCTGGTTGGCGAGATATTGCCGTTTGAAAGGTGAAAATCGCTCTCCTGTCAATTCCAGCTGTCACGTCACGGAGGGAAGCCGTCTTGTATTCTCTATGTTAAAGCCGTATACCACAGTCGTATGTAGCTGCTGATTTCTGGAGATTTTCGGAGTATCGGGGCATCATTTTTTAAATATGCCGCGACGTTGTGTAGTGGGAGGTTGCAGTTTTACTACAGATGAAGGTGTTAGTATTCATTTGTGGCCCAAAGACGAGAAAATCGCTGCAAATTGGACGAAATTTGTACGCAACACGAGAGTGTGGAAAGAGGGCCCGAGCCAGTACTCGTATAATTTGCTCGGCACATTTTGACAGAAAGACATCATTCGAGGACATCTACAGCGTAGCAGTTGAATTCGGGTACAAACCAAAACTAAAGAGAACAGCTATTCCAACTATCAAACGTAAGAACAATCAGAATGTGACGGCAAAGAAATCGGACAAGGAGAATCTATCACGGACATCGGCTGAACGAACCTAGCCTGCAAGCGAGGCCTCGGGCAGGGGGACGGCTGTACATGCCCTGCTCGCTCTCGCGTGGCATTTGTTGCTTGAGCACCTACAGGTTAGACTGGATGAGTCTCTATTTCATATATACACGTTTAACCATTTGTTCCAATGTGTCTTACATGTAATGTCTGTATTTGTATGTTCAATTTTATTCATTCTATGTATGCGTTTTTAGCCAAATGTTGGCACAAACTTCACGCAAATAAATTATCTAAATTACATGAGCAGTGTGACTAACGTCACAGGACCTACATGTACGAAGTACAGTAGGCATTAGGACTCGAACACGAACTGAACTCTTGGAAATCCCCACCCCCAGTTGAAATCCTGCCTATATTAAGATGGGCACTGATTTTCATCATAAATCACCAGAAATTTCCATCAAAAATAGGTCAGCTCAGAAATGTTGGTAACAGTCTCCTAATGCGCCTTCGTTCCAAAATAAATAACGATCACCGATTTAGTTTTACATTTTTTTTTAAGGAAACAGATTGAATAATATAAGTTCACTAGATTTCAAGCTTTACGTGTGAAAATACATCTACATCTCTTTAGTGGTTTTAGTGCCCTTGTCCAGGATCAAAACAACTTTTTAAATCACATTATTTTCCCAACAATACACCAATTTTTTATATATAGTACTATAGTATAGAAAGGTAGCATTTATGTAGTTTACGGTAATTCAACTCGAGACCAACACCTTTTTATATGCACAAGATAATAATGATTCTATGTGATTTTCCTGAGCATAACCGGTACAAAGACGAATAAATAGCGTCTCTACATCACGTTCTTATTTAGATATATGAGACAACACATTTTGGGTATCGGCAATCTGATGAATGTACTATTCCGGTTTCCTTGTTTCACATTATATTCTATGGCAGTTGATCATTGATTTTCTTTATGATAACGTTAAACCACCTCAGCTTCGTTGTGCAAACAGCGCTGAATTTTTGAGGGTATATGCAGTAGGGTATTTTTAGCCGGAGTGTAACTGATAGGCCTACTCATTAAATGCGATAAAACGCTGGAGCAAAACGGACCACAGTTTTCTTGGCAATGATGACATACATAGTTTGGATGTGAAACAGGATAGCCTACACGTTACAGGCTACAGCTTACATATATATAACAATATACTGAAGTGTTAATTATAAATCTAATTTTAATCAGAATTATTTCAGATCAGAACTTGCTGGTAACAAATGCCCTAATGCACGTTCATGCCAAAAATCAAGGTTCTAATGTCAACGGTTCTCCTTATTTTGCCGACGAAAGGATTCGGATGGACTGACTCACTCACTCATTACCGGACAATTTGCGATCTGTAGCCTACTTCGTAGGAATATACTATTTAATAATAATAATAAAATGATCTTTCATAAATATATATACGTTTGATCAGTAAATAAATAAAAAACACCAATTGGAGTGAATGGCTGTAGATACAGAAGTGATAATTATACTTTCATAATCCCTTGACATTTGAGATTGTGGGAATATCATTCGATTTCAATTTAATTGAGGTAATTTGTCGAAAATTGAGCAAATGTGAATGCCGATCCACTCACCACGGCTTACTTTTCGCCATGAATGTCCAAAGTTTTTTTATCAAACTATATAATTCTGAAATTGGTATTTCATGGGGATTATGGGAAAACAAACAAAATTCAAGTCGGATGTATATCAGTAGAGTTATCAACAGTTTACTGTCCATACTGCCGAATCCCGGAGTTTATCCCTTCGAAAAGGCTGCCTCGGTCAGTAACAACAATAACAACACAGGTGTGCTCGTTCGTTACATCACAGAATCGTTCTACATTCAATACAGTTTGAAATATATGGACATTTGGTCTTATAGATGACGATAATAAGGTTTCCAGTCAAGTTGCATACCAATCTGTATTCAACAAACGACCTCTCCGAATCCTGTCGTCGTCGAGTTCCACGTTGTCAGTGTGGTTGTCACTGTCAGAATCGGAGCCGTACGGCTCAAATTGATAGGGCTGAATTCCGCCGTTGGTCTGCAAACAACTGTTAATTTGCCCGTCATCATCCTCCTATGTCTATTTCATCTTCTTGGCGAAAAATATTTCCATCTAAGCAGCTGATATCGCTCGAATCGACATCTGAACCGGAGCTCTGACTGCACTCGCTTTCCATGTTATCCGCTGTTTTTTCTCAGGCAACTTCCCTGCGTGACGTCATCAACCCAGCTGTGAAAGTGTGGAAAAGCCCACTTTGCTCCCATATTACGTGTGTTTCTGATCAGATTAGAATTTTTTCAATATTTTTTTCATACAAAGTGAAGTATGAACTATGATTTTTAAGGATTTTTAGACCAAAAAATTCCGCTTATTGACTTTAACCAGCACCTGGTAATAGTAATATTTACATATGAATATTATATTATTCGGAGCTTTGTCTGCTGGAACTATGACGAATTTACTCTGGAGATTTGCTAGAACTTCTTGCGAATTGAGGTTTCTCAGAACTTGTTTTGCTTGGGGAAGAGTACTTCTGTCAATATGGCGGATTGTTTCAACGACCTTGCTCTTGGTGAGGTCCAGCCAATCAGCGAGTACTGTAGGTTCAACTTTTTCTCGCTTAGACCAATCAATAACGTACTGTTCCAATGCAGACAGGACTATCTTCTGGTCGGCCTTCAGATTTATTCTTCTTGGCTCTCTATATTTAGGTCCCTTCATCAGGAGTAATTTCAGATCCCTATCACTCACCACATCAAGGTCACCAGTCACAATATGTTTGCATGGTGTATAGATAAAGTTCGACGATTCACAATCACAACTATAGCCTCCTGACGTGTATAAGTTCCAGTCAAACTCCTGGACAGCATTGGAGTAATTGAATATTTTGGTGGCTATAGATTTAGTGTACTTATATGAAATGCAAGGAGGTTCTGTGAACTTAAAATAGTTTGGTACAGCGTTGCGTACCTCTGGATCATTCAGGATTCGGGGTAAATTAATGATGTCCAGTCCTTTATCTAAGTAGTTGAGTTTCAAGAAAAGCCGATCTTGAGAGGTTTCGATTATGTTCACTGGACGATACAACCGAAAATACGCTATATCTTGACATACTTTAATGATTTTTGATGGTATTATATTTCCTGAAGACGCAGATTGCTGTATATCTCTGGCTATTTGATCTAAAGCTCTCAGAGGTAACGCATACAGAACTGTACGTCAGCTACGTATACTATTGGGTGTGTTAGTTAAACCCACTAAGTAATTTAAAGTGATATAATCGTGAATCATCGAACTATTAAACTTTCGCCAACCATGGCTGCGATGTCTCCGTTGATGGGGTTTAAATAGTTGGGTAATGTTGGATATATTTGAACGGCGGTTTGTAGCATTGCCGAACCCACTGACATTATCATTTAAACCAAACGGAAACACTGACCCAAGTTCTAGCATCCAAAATAATTCGCGCTCTCGGATTTTTCTCTCAAATCCAAAAGGGGAATCCTTAGTAGATGGATAGACGACGTCTATGATCTGAATACTAAAGTTATCCCAGCCGTGGTCGGGTCCAGAAAAATGCCTACCTATAAGCAATTGCTTTTTCCTCGCGGATTTTCTGTGACCGTTCACCCTAATATGGAGTCTTTGGGTGGTCTTGCCAACATACTGTTGACCACACTTCTTACAGGAAACTAAATAAATACAGTTTATAGTAGAACAACTAAGATCAACACACGAGTTAACAGAATATGAGTTACCCGTTAACGTGGAACTAAATGAAGCTGAAGTATTAAAGAGTGGACACGTGAGACATCCACGATGTCCACACTTAGAAATTTTGAAATTATTACATGTAGAATTCGGTGCCAAACAATCATCAAGCGCAATATTACAAGGTTTGATGTCGTGGCCTTGCTTTGCTGTCAGAAATATATCTGTCATTTGGATTGAAAAAGGTCTTAGTGCATTTCGAACTATTAGAGACTCGGCCGAGAAACCTGCACTAAGGTTCCTCGGGTCTGTCTTCATATTTTTTTTTATAGTTGTGCTCATTATGTTTGTTGGGTGTGCAGGGGCCCGGCCTCGGGGACAACTTGTCCACCAGCAGAATCCAGGCATACACAGGTTAAAATTACAAGCGTCTAGTCCGTCATTTATAATCCAGCCGTCGTCCATTAGAGAATATCCGCGTCCATAATCCAAAGACCTATTCCATTTTCCACATAACAGTATTAGCACCAAATTCAAAAAGACAATCATAGTATACATAAACATAGGCTTGTTTCCTGCAAGAGAGAAGCGGTCAACAGTTTTCAATGATGCCGGCAAGACATCATGATGTTCCAAAAATATCAAATCCGTATCGCTGATCAGTATTCTTAATCCATAATATTCGTTGTAAAGTCGTCATCTAAAGAATGATGTATCTCAGTCACGCTTTGATTGTGACTGTTCATATGAGTACCATGAGGATCTTGAAGTACATGGGTTCATACGGCCCCTAGCCCCGGGTTAAGCGGAATTAGACACAAGTTACGAAACGTAGCGCCATAGATCTTGCACGCTACGTTCGTATTTTGCTATCAGCATGCGATATGTATCGCCAAATTTGAGAAACTTTGAGTGGAGGCGCTTGGTGGAATAGCCCTGTTTTATAAGTTTCTGCAACAATGTTTTGTGACGTTGATTAAAATCATCACATTTAACACAGGATCTAGCAAATGCTACTAAGCGAGATATGTATACGCCATATGCAGGTCCCACTGGAATATTACTATCCAAAAAGGGATAGTTTACGATGTCGAAATTGTAATCATCTCTTTGTCATAAAGTCGACGAGAGAGAATGCCCGCTTCATTTTTATAGAGATAGAGATCTAAATAAGATGTGCCTGTAGGGCTATCTGTAGTTTCCTTCAAATCCAGTGAAGGTGGATATATCCTTCACTGCGTCATTTATATAATGATTATCCACAGCGAGAAGATCGTCTATATAGCGTTTGGTGAATGAGAAGGAACGGGCTTTGAATGGATCGGTTTTTGAAAGCGCCTGCATATAGTCATATTCATAAGAGAACAGATACAGGTCTTTTCTTATAGTTGTGCTCATTATGTTTGTTGGGTGTGCAGAGGCCCGGACAGATAACAACCCTTAAGGACGGACAATAACCTATCCTCTTAAGGACGGACACTACGACAGAGACAATACAGTTGTAAAACACTGTGGAGTCAAAGCAAACCACTCAGGACATGGACTCCACTTCCCCTCAAGGAATGGACAAAGATACCACACAAGGCATGGACAGATAACAACCCTTAAGGACGGACAATAACCTATCCTCCTAAGGACGGACACTACGACAGGGACAATACAGTTGTAAAACACTGTCGAGTCGAAGCAAACCACTCAGGACATGGACACCACTTCTCCACAAGGAATGGACAAAGATACCACACAAGGCATGGACAGATAACAACCCTTAAGGACGGACAATAACCTATCCTCCTAAGGACGGACACTACGACAGAGACAATACAGTTGTAAAACACTGTCGAGTCGAAGCAAACCACTCAGGACATGGACTCCACTTCCTCTCAAGGAATGGGCAAAGATACCACACAAGGCATGGACAGATAACAACCCTTAAGGACGGACAATAACCTATCCTTCTAAGGACGGACACTACGACAGAGACAATACAGTTGTAAAACACTGTGGAGTCGAAGCAAACCACTCAGGACATGGACTCCACTTCCCCTCAAGGAATGGACAAAGATACCACTCAAGGCATGAACAGATAACAACCCTTAAGGACGGACAATAACCTATCCTCCTAAGGACGGACACTACGACAGAGACAATACAGCTGTAAAACAATGTCGAGTCGAAGCAATCCACTCAGGACATGGACTCCACTTCCCCTCAAGGAATAGACAAAGATACCACGTAACGCATGAACACAGAATAACCATTAATGACGGAAAATAACCACTACACCGAGACAACACCGTAGAAAAACAATGCCATGTCAAAGCAATCGGCTCAAGAAATTGACTACACTTCCTGTCCAGCATTGTCAAGGAATTAACAAAGTTTTCACGCATGACAACCCTTCAAGCAGACAGTGTTACATGTATAAATTAATATCAGAATTATAACCGCTAGAAATACAAACTATTGCTTGAATCCTGCTGAGTTTTCAAGTTGGCTAGCTTGGGACGCCATAGTTAGAGCAGAGATAATAAGTTGTAACACTTGGATGGGACACAACTGGGCTACAGCCTGCATTATTTTCTGGGCCATATACTTCACAAATCAGATTTTATGGTCTAGCAAACAGAGCTGGTCAGGATAGCGTAACAGTACATGTTATGACAACAAAGTTGCAACAACAACACATCCTCTTCAGCTGCAAGTTCAGTGTTTTTCGATTGGATGGACACCATAATACCTGCTTTAAATGTTATAATTACCTGTAAATTAAGCTGACAGACTTGCCGATTCATCAGCATCCACTCCAAGATGACGATAGTATGGAACATTCATAGATCTGTCCGTTTCTTTCTGAAGCCACCAAGTTTTACTTTGGTGTTGTCTCTGTGTCTAGTGTCCATCCTTAGGAGGATAGGTTATTGTCCGTTCTTAGGGGTTGTAGCCTCGTTCTGGATGTTTTGGCGCCAAAATACAGGAAGCAAGCCCCAGAGAGTCGCCTCCCTTGAATTGATCAGTCCGAATGAGTCCAAAACAACGGACAAAAATACGGACTCGAAACCATAGCTTATGTGGTAAAAATTAATGGACGGCTTAAAATGCTCGTAAGACCATTTTAAACGCATTGAAATAAAAATTCTTAAGTGGATATCCACTTAAGGTAAAAAAACCACTTAGGGTCATATTGGACGTACATTTCTCCACTTAAGGTACCGTTTGTAAGAACGGACGGACGTACATACATGACAACGACAAGACCCCTATGGGCAACTGCAAGACAATCATAGTATACATAAACATAGGCTTGTTTCCTGCAAGAGAGAAGCGGTCAACAGCTTTCAATGATGCCGGTACTGACAAAATCTCCGACGAGCAAAATCGTCTTGTTGTGAATTTTCAAAAAATCTTCTTGAGTGAAACAACAACATCGAAGTCGGCAGTCACAATAGCTAACTCACATATGCATACCGCCATGCCTGTCGATTTATACCTTCTTGATCCATAAAATGCATCCTTGTCGTCTCTATTTGAAAATTTATTCATCAAACGATATAAAATCGACCGTAAATTCGACATTTCCATCGCCTTCCAACTGCAAAATGGTGGTCCATATATGGGCGGGGTCTGGTTATCCAATGACCGACTTCATTTCTTGAAGCTGACCAATCAAAATATCTCTTTTTAAGGCACTACCATACGGAATGCAGAACACGTGTTTGGGTCTTCTTTTTCCGTTGTTTGACAGTCGACAATAAATATACATTTTACTTTAAATACTGTTCAGAAAGGACAACCTGTAGACCAATATAAGCGGTCGTAATTCATAAAGTTGGCCTATTTGTTCCTGTCGATCCTCAAAGACGAGTATATATCCCTGTCAAGTGTTCGCGATCAGTCCAGCATTTTCGTTTTTTGACAGCTCGTTTTCGGCCTTACCCACACGGATTCGAAGATCTCTCGAGACTAAATACTTGTCCTTTATATACCATTTAAGTAGTTTTCCAACTTGTTTTCAGTTAAATGTGTGTTCAACACAACAGTTGTGACGATCCTAAAAACGGGCAATTCCGCGATCCCAACGTTTGCTGGGGTTGTTGTTGTTATACGCGTACGGGTGTCCGACCAGTTATCGGACAGGACAGTTATCGGACACGCATCTCGAGCGCACGTGTTGTGCTCGTGATGACAAGACAATAATATGTCAGAACAAAGGGGAGATCATTTCTAATTGTTATGCAAAATATAGAATTATAGGTAGCCACGAAAGTCGAAAAATTTAAATCTAACATTTTTGTTTTCATCAAAATTCGAAATTTTTCGTGTTGTGGCGGGGTGCGAAATTCGATCTACCACCTTGTCTTCCCGATCTCGCTCTCAAGTAAATACGTATAAAAATTGAACAATGATCATATCATCTTAAACGACACAACTCCAACTAACGATTGTCATGCACAAAACTTGAAAATACATTGTACTTCAACGTCAAATTCTTGTTCACGATGGGTGTCCGATAACTGGTACTGTCCACGGCGGGAACGGAGCTGAAAAGTCGAGTTAAAAATAGCGCTCGCACGTGCAGAAGGGAGTGACGTCATGGACGGAATTCATAACGGAAGATAGCCGACGAGCTCAGCAATCATCGTGTCAGTTTTCGTGTCATTTCAAGAAGTACTTTTTTATATATTCCAAATAAACCACGAAAATTGTCCGATAACTGGTCGGACACCCGTAGACTAGTTGGACGGGAAGTTTATGGTCATAAGCTTGTCTAACCCAGAAACTCTGGCTGTGATAGGTAAATTTAGGGTAAGGGGGAGTGGCATTCCTATCACAGCCCAGATCGAGGGTGGGTTAAATTTTGGAGAAAAAAATTCGTCTGGCGAAGAGCAACTTTTCGCTGACGAAAATAACGAAACGGGAGAGAAAAAATATGCCAATCTGATACAGTTTGACCGACCTGAGGTTCTTTCACCATGTACCATCTCTAATGACTGTTTGGGACTCAAAAAAAATTAGTGACGACGAAGAAAACACAATAAACGCTCGATTTCGATGTTTACCGCCATTTCCTCAGATTACAGCTCAACGAGCAACCACCTCGCTGGGGGTCTAATAACACCCCAGCCACCAGTCAGATTTTTGGACCGGATTCGGGGCCTTCGCGCACATCGCCGGAAGTGACATCATATATAGTAAAATAGATGTTTAACGAGAATTTTGATTACTTTTCAAGTCTGCATAATACCTCCGTTGACCTAACCCAGAAACTCTGGCTGTGATAGGTGAAAATAGGTAAGGGGGCATGGCATTCCTATCACAGCCCAGATCGCGCCTAGGTTAAATTTTGGCGATAGAAATTTATGCGCGAAAAGCGGCTTTTCGCTGACGAAAATAACGAAACGGGAGAGAAAAAATATGCCAATTTGATACAGTTTGACCGACCTTAGCTTCTTTAACCATGTACCATCTCTCATGACTGTTTTGATGCTGACAAAAGTGATCAAATGTGTGAGAAAAAACTTCCATTGATTTTAACGTTTTCGCGCCTTTCTGCCATCTTGTGGAATATGACCTTGATCTCGTGACCTTCCTGATCACGTGAATAAACAGATGTCGCTATTGGTTCTTGATGACGTGGGCCAGAAGACCAACCCCATTCTGCGCATGTCCCTGTAAACTATGGCGAAAGAAACCCAACGGCAAAATGACAAAATCCGTGTTTGATGGCAGATTCCATCTAATTAAAGGAGTCATTAGGTGGTTGTCATAGTGCTAGAGATGCCAAATCATATTATTTATTCGACAAAATGCTTTTTGTGCGTCTGTCTCAATTCCCCACGCCGTGTGCAGTTAAAGATCTCGAGCGACTGACGTCTTATTTATTTTTTTCCTTTTCGGTCTGTATATGATTCGGGCTAAAGGGGTCAACAACAACAACCAAAAATAAAAAATAGACTCCTTAGCTGATGTTTTCGGGCTACCGTTGACCTAGCGTTAAAAAGAATTATCTGGAGATAATTTTTCCTGTTTATCTGGACAGAGCATATGAAAAGTACATGTAGTTCGCTCATGTGCAACACTAAAGGAGTCGTTTGGTCGGATTCAAACTGAACCGTGCGTTGGTTGGTTTCCCCTATACGTCATAGCAACGTAGTAAAGGTCAACTTCCGCTATTGGAGGCAGGGATGTTATTGGAGCCTGCGAAATGGAGCATGCGCTGTGGGGAGGTTGCTCAACGAGACTTGGCCGCGCGCGCGCACTAGTATCGTGACCTTTCTGATCTGACTATGGTGAAATGGACGAGCCACGTGGTCAGAAAGGTCAATCGCGTTGGAAATCTCGTTCTCTCAACGAGACTGAAAATGGCGGCAACTTGACGAGTTAGATGACAAAATTAAAGTTTGGAAGAAGATTTCGTGTAACGGAATGAGTCATTAGTTGATTATCAAAGTTCTGGAGATGCCAAATCATATTATTTATTCGATAAAATGCTTAATTCGTGCCTTTGTCTCAATTCCCCACGCCGTGTGCAGTTGAAGATCTCGAGCGACTGACGTCTTATTTATTTTTTTCCTGCTCGGTCTGTATTTGTGATTCGGGCTAAAGGGGTCAGCAACAACAATAAAAAAATAGAAAAAAAATAGACCCCTTAGCCGATGTTTTCGGGCTAAAGCTTGTCCTGATTTTATGCCAAATATAAAGAATGTTTGTTTGTTCACAGAATAAGGTTCCATGGATATTATTCGAAGAATAGGCCATGCAAGGCAAACATCCTAAATCATTTAGAACTGGAAGTCAGCCAGAACATGGTGGTCAGAAGTTAGAAGAGGTACATTGTTTAATGTACAGGAAAATATCTGGTGTTCTAGCTTGTATCTGCTTCAGTGTGAATTTTAAATTGGATAAACAACTAAAGATATGAAACATAGAGACATATCGGATATTCCGATCAAATGTGTGCCCCCCCCCCCCCCCAACAATCAAAAATTGAGTTTTTGTTCTTTGAAAGATTAAAACCATGACAAATTGAGTTTTTGTACTTATTTTGCACAAAAAAATTGAAAAAAAACCCTGGAAAAGGAACTGGGAGTTTGGGATCAGAACCTGCAAAAAATCCCCGGATACACCCCTGCGGATACAGTTTGTGTGATTTCTGTACCGTATATAATAGACTTCGTTGGCGTGAGTGGTGTGCTGGGATTACAGCATGCAAGAAAGTGTAGCTTTATCAGTGGCAATTTATGCATTGCACAAGTGTGAATAGTTAATGGCATAGAAAAAAACTGATTGACACAGGCTCACCATTATTATTATTATAGGGGTGGCATAAGCTCCAGGTAGGCAAACTGGTTCAAAATTGCCCAGAGTCCGGCTAAAAATGGCCTCTCCTAATCACTCGTTTTAAATAATTCCCAAGGTACAGTAACATGTTTGGTGTCAAAAATTGAAGCATTATGTTGTGCCAGTTAAATGTGTGGACACAAATATGGTTCAAGCAAAAGTTTTAGGATAAATCATCTGCTGTGGTGATTTAACAGCAAAATTGCAAAAAAATGTTATCCTTCATTTCAGGCAACGCAAAATTCAAACCAACAGGGATTCAATACTGCAGGAATTCCCCTGCCAGTTATTTCATATTACACTTCTGAAATAAAATATGGATTGTGCAAAAGCTTTAGGATAAATCATATGATGTGGAGTAGAATGCTTTAATCAGTCAGCACAATGATAAACTGTTCTTGTATAATCAGTCAGCACAATGATAAACTGTTCTTGTATACATGTATACCTCAGCACAATGATAAACTGTCCATGTATACCTCAGCACAATGATAAACTGTCCCTGTATACATGTATACCTCAGCACAATGATAAATTGTCTTTGTATATACCTCAGCACAATGATAAACTGTCCCTGTATAACTCAGCACAATGATAAACTGTCCCTGTATATACCTCAGCACAATGATAAACTGTCCCTGTATATACCTCAGCGCAACGATAAACTGTCCTTGTACATACCTCAGCACAATGATAAACTGTCCCTGTATATACCTCAGCACAATGATAAACTGTCCTTGTATATACCTCAGCACAATGATAAACTGTCCCTGTATATACCTCAGCACAATGATAAACTGTCCCTGTATATACCTCAGCACAATGATAAACTGTCCCTGTATATACCTCAGCACAATGATAAACTGTCCCTGTATATACCTCAGCACAATGATAAACTGTCCCTGTATATACGTCAGCACAATGATAAACTGTCCCTGTACATACCTCAGCACATTGATAAACTGTCCCTGTATACCTCAGCACAATGATAAAACTGTCCCTGTATACATGTATACCTCAGCACAATGATAAACTGTCCCTGTATATACCTCAGCACAATGATAAACTGTCCCTGTATATACGTCAGCACAATGATAAACTGTCCCTGTATATACGTCAGCACAATGATAAACTGTCCCTGCATACGTCAGCACAGTGATAAACTGTCCCTGTATATACCTCAGCACAATGATACATGTAAACTGTCCCTGTATACATGTATACGTCAGCACAATGATAAACTGTCCCTGTATATACCTCAGCACAATGATAAACTGTCCCTGTATATACGTCAGCACAATGATAAACTGTCCCTGTATATACCTCAGCACAATGATAAACTGTCCCTGTATATCCCTGGGATCCCTGATCTGTCCCTGTACATACCTCAGCACAAT
>JAVTVY010054363.1:0-29712 GCA_036873755.1 Hanleya hanleyi | reverse complement strand
CACTGGATGGTTGTCCTGTAAGAGATCGCTAGGAACATTTATGGGCTCGTCCAGAAAATGTTCGATGCTGTCAGGCGTATGACTCGAAACCGTAACGGTGGGGTCCGGCTGGATATCCAGGCTCTTCTGAACTGTGGGTATAGGCGGGCTCTCCGTCATCGCATCACCAGTGGCGCTCGTCTCCCCGGGCTCATCTTCACTGGGTCTGACCTTCCGCGGCTCCTCTTCAGTGGGAAGTTGTCGCTCATGCCATGGTAACGGGGCATGAATCAAACGTTGGTGTCGCAGCAACTGACTGGTCAGTTTGAAAAGCCGACCACATTCCTCGCATGGACGCTTGAGTGGCCCATGAATTGAACGTTCATGGCGCAGTAAAGCATCTTCCCGATTAAATGACCGTGCGCAGGTTATACAAGTATACCGTCCGCCGTTGTGGGTGGCGGTCTCGTGGCGACGTAAATTGTCTAGACGAGTAAACTGCTCCTGGCAAGTTGTGCAAGTGAACATCTTGGTGGTTGACAGAGTGTCTGATGAAACGGCCAGGCCGCTTCCCTTTTATAGCACGCTAGCTGGTGATCTATTTTAGCACACTCAGTTCAACTACCCCCAAGTCGAGGACCGAGATGTACTGGTGTACGTCTGAGCCGCATTGCGCGTGCGCGTGCGTGTGTGTGTGTTTGTGTTTGTGTCCATCCGTGCACAATGTAGAATTACGTTCTCTCCGAAAACTTTCTCTCATCGCATCAATATGCTCAGACCCATTCAATATAAACACAACCAAGAGACATCATCAACAACAGGCACATTGCGTAATACACGTTTTATTATCCTCACACCACCACCACCACCTGGCGTTGACGCCGTCAACGATCAGCATATAGACATGTATAGTATGTACGACATGTTATGGTATTCATCAGTGCATGGGTGACGCATTCAGCCGATGGGGGTGGTCAGTCATCTTGGTAACGAAAAACGTGACATTGGTCACCCCCTCTACGACCCATTGTGTGTTGGGCGTTGTTGTTGGGCCCATTCCAAGAGATCCACGGTGTCCAGTTTCTCCAGCATCGTCTCTAGCGACGCCCGGTTAATGATGGCAAACGGTTGGTATGTTACTCCTCGGGTAAAAGTATCGGGCTTGGTCTGTGTCCTTATGCTGCAGCACATAACCCAACGCCAGATTCAACTTGAAGCCCGTAGTTTGATCGTTGAAGATGGCTTCCACGTAGCTGCGTAGGTCGGTCAGTCGGAAATTGTAGATATCTTGAATAGGGCGATGACGGTAGAAACAGTGCCGGATCATGGGTCAATGGCGCCGATAGATGTCACTCACTGGATGGTCTTCGCGTAACAGATCGCTAGGAACATTTATGGGTTCGTCCACGAAATGTACTTTGCCCTCCACGTCATACAAAATCTGGCCCAAGGTCTTGTCGTCGGAATTTCATTGTTGAATTAGGGCGACATCATCATCATCGGCCCTCGTGAGATGGGTGGGAGTTCCCGCTGTCTCGATACTGGTGCCTACGGGCTCCTCTTCCTGCAAACGTGGCTGCGGAACAGGGTGTCGTGTGCGTTGGTGTCGCAGCAACTGACTGATCAGTTTGAAAAGCTGACCACATTCTTCGCATGGACGATTGGGTAGCCCATGAATTGAACGTTCGTGGCGCTGTAAATGATCCGAGCGCTGAAACGACAATGTACATATCGTACAGCTATACCGGGCGGTTCCTTCGTGCTTGGTAGCCTCATGGCGGCGCAAGTCGTGCAGACGAGTGAATGATTTCGAGCAGGTAGCACAAGTGAACATCTTGGTGGTTGACAGAGTGTCTGATGAAACGGCCAGGCCGCTTCCCTATTATAGCACGCTAGCTGGTGATCTATTTTTAGCACACTCAGTTCAGGGACCGAGATGTACTGATGTACGACGGAGCCGCATTGCGCGCGCGTGTGTGTGTGTATGTGTGTGTTTATGTGTGGGCAGTGGATTTTACATCCGGACTCTTGTCAATATCCGGGTTTCCAAGTGGGGTTTTCCCGTCGTTCCTCCGTCTTCCATCCGGGTACTGTAGTTTTACATCCGGGTCCACATCTTACATCCGGGTTTTTCCATGCTTACTGTCACGTGACCGGAACCGGAACCGGAAGTTGTCACAGGTGGCGCCCCGATATTGACCTCCTGCTACTTCCGACAGGGGGCGCCACTTGCCACTCACTGACTGTACCTGTTCATGTGGCAACTTGGATGACATGACCACACGGCCCCTAGCACCGGCATGGACTGTATTAGATACAAATCTAGAGAGCTATGATGGAAATCCTCTGACAGCTCGTATATTGGTAATTGGTGAGCTGTGACAACTCATACACTGGGCATTTCCCATGACGTCATGATCTATAAATAGAACTGACGCCATGATCCATCAATAGAACTGACGTAATGATCCATAAATAGAACTGACCTAATGATCTATAAATAGAACAGGGGGTTTCCCATGGCCCGGTGTAGAGCGATGACGCCACGGTTTCGGCACGGTGCCAGGTCATTCGGCTTTGGCATGGTGCCAGGTCATTCGGCTTTGGCACGGTGCCAGGTCATTGGCACGGTGCCAGATCATTGTCCACTGTGCCGGAATGGGCCTAACATGTCCACCCCACATCTGCCTTAACTTTTCAGCAAAATTCACCACATGGCCTCGAGAGGTCGATACTTCATGTAGGAACTATTGTCTGAGTCTTTGTGTCGTTGAAAAGGCACAGGTCTAGACACATTGTTGTCCCCAGACTTGGCTATTGTATCCCAGACTTGGCTATTGTATGCATTGTCTCGTGATTCTCACATAAAGTATGAACCCCTCGAAACCCCTCCCATCGTCTTTTACAGCGCGAGACAGAGAAAACTAGGTGCCACACCGCATACCGCAAAAGTCCATCAGTGTGCCCTAGGTGCCAGGTCATTGTTCACTGTGCCGGGTAATTTTCCTTGACGTCATCTGGCTTTGTCACGGTGCCAGGTCTTTGGCACGGTGTCAGATCATTGTTTCTCGCGTAGGGTAATTTTCCATGACGTCTCTGGCACGGTGCCAGGTCATTCTCTAGAATACATATAATTCTCCATGATGCCAGGTCATTCTCTAGAATTCATATCATTATCCACATCATTCTGTAGGATACATCATTCTCTAGATAACGACTTTACAACGACTATTATGGATTAAGAATATTGATAAGCGATTCGGATTTTGTATTTTTGGAACATGATGATGTCTCGCCGGCATCATAGAAAACTGTTGACCGCATCTCTTTTGCAGGAAACTAGCCTACGTTTATGTATACTATGATTGTCTTTTCGAATGTGGTGCTAATACTGTTATAAGGAACACGGAATAGGTCTTTGGGTTATGGACGCGAATATTCTTTAATGGAAGACGGCTGCATGAATTATTAATGACGGACCAGACGCTTGTAATTTAAACCCGTGTATGCCTGGATTCTGTTGGTGGACAAGTTTTCCCCGATGCCGGGCCCCTGCACATCCTAAACTCATGATGGCTACAATAGAAGGAAATAATGGTGAGGCAGATCCGAGGGACCTTAGTGCAGGTTACTTGGCCGAGTCTCTAATACTTCGAAATGCACGTAGACCTTTCTCAATCTAAATGGCAGATATATTTCTGACAGCAAAGCAAGAGCACGACATCAAACCTTGTAACATTAGTAGTATGTCCACGGCATTTAAACGCAGTTTGACCTACTTATTTGTTCCCACGGGTAAAATTTAAGGGGGTGGTCACGTGACGATCACGTGATCAAGGCATGTACTGACCTGTCTGTGGGGTTTTCCCACAATGTCGTACACGGAGGTGACCGAACATGTATTCTTCCGCGGTGATGCGGCCTGGTGGTGATGCGGTCGCGGGAAAAAGCTTCCGCGGAGAAAAAGTAGTCCCCAGACTTCAAATACGCTGCATGGTCCGATTGGGTCGAGTAAGGTATCAAAGTGAAGCATTCGTGAAGGGGCATCCAGTCATGGGTGGGTGTATGTAAAATTAGGATTTTTTCCCGAAACTATAAATAGCGGAACACGACTTTACCCCTAAAATAGGGGAAAACACCTATCAACCCTAGCCAAAAGGGCTAATATCGGTCTCCGGGATTATCAGGGCCTGCCTATCAAGTCAATGGGGTGGGTGCATGTAAAATTAGGATTTGTCCCCGAAACTATAAAAAGCGGAACACGGCCTTTACCCCTAAACTAGGGGAAAACCCATATCAACTCTAGCCAAAAGGGCTAATATCGGTCCCCGGGCTTATCGGGGCCTGCCTATCAAGTCAATGGGGTGGGTGCATGTGAAATTAGGATTTTTTTCCGAAACTATAAAAAGCGGAAAACGGACTTTACCCCTACAATAGGGGTCTGTATTATACAATATAAGGGAAAATGCCTGTATGGGGTATGGGGATGGTCAATTTTTTTTTTGGGGTGTTACTATGTCTCGTTTTTCTCGTCTCGCCGAGAAAAATACAATGGGAGGGGTCCCGGAGCGAATCGGTGAGGTCTGTATATAGGCCCATAGGCGGGCCATGGGGGGTATAGGTCCAACCTGGGAAATTCACACACGTTCATTGTGATATGGGTTGCTTGGATTTGTTTTTCACGTCTCGTCATTTAGAACACGATGGGAAGGGTCTTGGAGCGCAACGGTGAAATTTTTGGAAAAGTACCATATAGCCCATATAGTCCCATACTGGCTATATGTGGGTATAGGTTCAACCTGGAAAATTCACACACGTTCATTGTGATATGGGTTGTTTGGTCTTGTTTTTCACGTCTCGTCATTTAGAACATGATGGGAAGGGTCCCGGAGCGAAATGGTGAAATTTTTGGAAAAAGCTCACCGAGGCCTGGGTAGGCCCATAGGCTGGCTATGGGGTATAGGTCCAACCTGGGAAATTCACACACGTTCATTGTGATATGGGTTGTTTGGTCTTGTTTTTCACGTCTCGTTATTTAGAACACGATGGGAAGGGTTTCGAAGCGAAACGGTGAAATTTTTGGAAAAAGTTCACCGAGGCCTGGGTAGGCCCATAGGCCTATACTGCATGGCTATGGACGGGGTGAACGGTTTGGAATCTAGGTGAGCCCCTAATGGTCCTATGGTGTCGTATGAGGTCTTATTTTGAAGCTCTCGTGGAGTTTGTAATGTATCGCCTCATGGTTCGTCCGTGTGCAAGAGTCTGCGCATGCGCCGTCTGGCCGTAGTATAGAAAGCAGGCATGTTGGGGGATGCGTGGGGGTGTGTTTTAACCCACCACTAGGGGTCCATGGTTGTGGTTTGGTGGGTTGTGACGTCACTTCCGGGTTTCACTAAAACTACCTTCGAACACAGAAGAGTTCCAATTTTTCCCGTACACGTAGGATCCGGATGTTCAACATCCGGGTTTTTTCCCGGCCCGGCCCGGGCCGCCCTGGCCGCAGCGCGCGCGCGTCATCACCGGCAGTGCGCGGGTGAATGTCGGGTCAAAGGGTCAAAGGTCACATCCAGTTCAAAAGGTCCAAGATCTCCCTTTCGGCAAGGTTCGGAGACAATGTTGCGGCATCGATATACAGAGCTTGAACCCCAAGATTGCAAATTAACCTGGGAAGGATGGGCAGTTCCATTTGGACCAATCAGCGGTCGAGAAAAAGAGCCAATGAGCGATCGATAAAAGAACCAATGGACGGGTACTAGAATTTTGCTCACGTCTGCGCCTACATCCGGGTACTGGGATGCTTTCGCCTACGTCCGCGCCTACATCCGGGTTCTTGTACACCCGGGTAATGTTTTCTGGACATGGATGGGTTAGCTTTGGCTCCATTCTAGGCCACTGATTGGCTAATACGGTGTTCAAAGCCAGTTTCATGCATTATGCTCACATAGAAAACACACAAGACAGGGTTTTTTGGTGAGATCTCATTTTGTTTTTTATTCAGTAACAACAACAACGTGAGAACAACCACGTGAAAACTGAAGCCCAGAACAGGGGGCTTGTGTACATTGAAAGAACTTAAGCCCAGAACGGGGCTTGTACATTGAAATGATGGGCGGCCCAGTCATATACGAGTACATCGCGGTCCTCGGCCTTGGGGTTACTCGTCAAACATCTGTACGATGGTAGATAAGGGTCTTCCCCGGCATCGATGGTACAGGTAAAACAAGCAATATTGTCCGCACACGCTACTGGCCAGGCTTTGCAACGTTTGACTGTTCCAACACCACGTCTCTGTGCCTTGATCCATGAAGTCTATTAAATCGGGATGGAGGGGTGGCAGGCCGTACGGATCAAAGTATTCGCCCTGCTGTTCTGTCAAGTACACGCCCACCCAATGTTCACCGGGCCGATCCATCGGGTCCGTGTTGAGAACGTAAGCAGCAGGATACATACGGTCTAATGGGAACACATCTCGGGCGAACACCCCTTGAAAGACCATACGTGTCTCTGGGTCATTCTCCAGCACGGTGGTTATCTGGTCTGTATCCATGTTAGGTGGAGAAGTCACACAGGACGTTGCGCGCCTTGTCCACTTGAATGATGTTGTCAAACTCGGCGTAGCAGATCACATTGACGGTGGTCGCCAGGGCTCGTGCAAAGTGAATTTCCAACCGTAAATTGCCTTGCTTGGCGAGGGCCAGCTGATGGTCGTTCTCTAAGGTGGGGGTCAGATCGAAACAGAACAACGTGTATCCGTTCGCGTAGTCCTCCCAACTGATCATATTCCCTTCGTCCTGGTTGATTTGACCGGTGGCTGTAAACAGGCTCTGATAGGCTCGAATGAAATTCGCGCGCCCAAAGTTCGGTGTTAAGGCCGTGGCTGGGACCTGTTATCCATCCACATGCTGGGCCACAAAATTGATGCCGAAATGTTTAACGTCAAACGGGTTCTCTGGGTAAGCTCCGCTGAAACTGGTATTTTCCACACAGGCCAGGATCAATCGCTTGGGTAGTTCCCCCAGGAACAGGTTTTCTTTGTTGGCGCTCATATTTCCAGCAGACACGGAGAACACTTTGGTTTGCACACGTCGGATAGGGTACTGGGCTGGCTTTGTTTCCAAGGCTTTGAGGTGTCCCAATTGAACGGCTGGATTCGGTTTCACTTTTCGGACATACAGGACTGCGTCTTGGATGACAATCTTATAGTCAGCTGCATGCCCGTCTACGTTAGTGGCCATCAAGGCGAAGGTCGGAGGCGCCCGTATCAGTCGGATTTTGATGGGGATCTTGTTCAACAGGTACCGGTCTTGCATGAACATATCTGCGTGCAGTCGACCCATGAGATCCACCGAGACGCCGTTCGCGGTCAAAGCCTTCCGTTTGTTATATCCCACATTGTCGTTCTCTACGCCCATGTGCTGGGCTGTGTCCTGGTAGAATAAAGCGGCTGTCAGTTGAGATTTTTTAGCCTCTCGCTCATGCGACAACAGCGTCTCGATGTAGGCTCGATAGGGTACGTGTTGGTCGAGTCACTGATGAGTTTGTCGCTGAGAAATATATCCACCTGTTGAAACATCGAGTGCAGCCAGAGATTCGTCGGGCCCACCGTTGCTTGGTCGACGATTCTGGAGCCATCTCCATTGACGATCTTGGCTTTCACATACAAGTATGTATGGGCTGAATTCACATAGGCCGTATCCGCATTACTGATGGTGAACTCGATGGGCCCTGTTTCGTTGATGCTGGAGAGCGGGAGATGCTCCACCCATAATCCTTGTTCGGCACTGGTCTGTGTGGGCGGAACGGTCCACAAATCAAATTCACTGTTGGTCGAGGGGTAGGACTCTGCGTGGATCAAGGACATGTTTTAAGAAAAGATATCCTGGGTCTTCGATGTGCGTCCGCTGGGTCGGTCGTCGACTGGTACTGGGATGCTTTCGCCTACGTCCGCGCCTACATCCGGGTTCTTGTACACCCGGGTAATGTTTTCTGGACAGGGATGGGTTAGCTTTGGCTCCATTCTAGGCCACTGATTGGCTAATACGGTGTTCAAAGCCAGTTTCATGCATTATGCTCATATAGAAAACACACAAGACAGGGTTTTTTGGTGAGATCTCATTTTGTTTTTTATTCAGTAACAACAACAACGTGAGAACAACCACGTGAAAACTGAAGCCCAGAACAGGGGGCTTGTGTACATTGAAAGAACTTAAGCCCAGAACGGGGCTTGTACATTGAAATGATGGGCGGCCCAGTCATATACGAGTACATCGCGGTCCTCGACCTTGGGGTACTCGTCAAACATCTGTACGATGGTAGATAAGGGTCTTCCCCGGCATCGATGGTACAGGTAAAACAAGCAATATTGTCCGCACACGCTACTGGCCAGGTTTTGCAACGTTTGACTGTTCCAACACCACGTCTCTGTGCCTTGATCCATGAAGTCTATTAAATCGGGATGGAGGGGTGGCAGGCCGTACGGGTCAAAGTATTCGCCCTGCTGTTCTGTCAAGTACACGCCCACCCAATGTTCACCGGGCCGATCCATCGGGTCCGTGTTGAGAACGTGGAGTGGAGGTGGAGAAGTCACACAGGACGTTGCGCGCCTTGTCCACTTGAATGATGTTGTCAAACTCGGAGTAGCAGATCACATTGATGGTGCTCCGGAGGGCTCGTGCAAAGTGGATTTCCAACCGTAAATTGCCATGCTTGGCGAGGGCCTGCTGATGGTCGTTCTCTAAGGTGGGGGTCAGATCGAAACAGAACAACGTGTATCCGTTCCCGTAGTCCTCCCAACTGATCATATTCCCTTCGTCCTGGTTGATTTCACCGGTGGCTGTAAACAGGCTCTGATAGGCTCGAATGAAATTCGCGCGCCCAAAGTTCGGTGTTAAGGCCGTGGCTGGGACCTGTTGTCCATCCACATGCAGGGCCACAAAATTGATGCCGAAATGTTTAAAGTCAAACGGGTTCTCTGGGTAAGCTCCGCTGAAACTGGTATTTTCCACACAGGCCAGGATCAATCGCTTGGGTAGTTCCCCCAGGAACAGGTTTTCTTTGTTGGCGCTCATATTTCCAGTAGACACAGAGAACACTTTGGTTTGCACACGTCGGATAGGGTACTGGGCTGGTTTTGTTTCCAAGGCTTTGAGGTGTCCCAATTGAACGGCTGGATTCGGTTTCACTTTTCGGACATACAGGACTGCGTCTTGGATGACAATCTTATAGTCAGCTGCATGCCCGTCTACGTTAGTGGCCATCAAGGCGAAGGTCGGAGGCGCCCGTATCAGTCGGATTTTGATGGGGATCTTGTTCAACAGGTACCGGTCTTGCATGAACATGTCTGCGTGCAGTCGACCCATGAGATCCACCGAGACGCCGTTCGCGGTCAAAGCCTTCCGTTTGTTATATCCCACATTGTCGTTCTCTACGCCCATGTGCTGGGCTGTGTCCTGGTAGAATAAAGCGGCTGTCAGTTGAGATTTTTTAGCCTCTCGCCCATGCGACAACAGCGTCTCGATGTAGGCTCGATAGGGGTACGTGTTGGTCGAGTCACTGATGAGTTTGTCGCTGAGAAATATATCCACCTGTTGAAACATCGAGTGCAGCCAGAGATTCGTCGGGCCCACCGTTGCTTGGTCGACGATTCTGGAGCCATCTCCATTGACGATCTTGGCTTTCACATACAAGTATGTATGGGCTGAATTCATATAGGCCGTATCCGCATTATTGATGGTGAACTCGATGGGCCCTGTTTCGTTGATGCTGGAGAGCGGGAGATGCTCCACCCATAATCCTTGTTCGGCACTGGTCTGTGTGGGCGGAACGGTCCACAAATCAAATTCACTGTTGGTCGAGGGGTAGGACTCTGCGTGGATCAAGGACATGTTTTAAGAAAAGATATCCTGGGTCTTCGATGTGCGTCGTCGCTGGGTCGGTCGTCGACTGGTACTGGGATGCTTTCGTCTACGTCCGCGCCTACATCCGGGTTCTTGTACACCCGGGTAATGTTTTCTGGACAGGGATGGGTTAGCTTTGGCTCCATTCTAGGCCACTGATTGGCTAATACGGTGTTCAAAGCCAGTTTCATGCATTATGCTCATATAGAAAACACACAAGACAGGGTTTTTTGGTGAGATCTCATTTTGTTTTTTATTCAGTAACAACAACAACGTGAGAACAACCACGTGAAAACTGAAGCCCCCAGAACAGGGGGCTTGTGTACATTGAAAGAACTTAAGCCCAGAACGGGGCTTGTACATTGAAATGATGGGCGGCCCAGTCATATACGAGTACATCGCGGTCCTCGACCTTGGGGTACTCGTCAAACATCTGTACGATGGTAGATAAGGGTCTTCCCCGGCATCGATGGTACAGGTAAAACAAGCAATATTGTCCGCACACGCTACTGGCCAGGCTTTGCAACCTTTGACTGTTCCAACACCACGTCTCTGTGCCTTGACCCATGAAGTCTATTAAATCGGGATGGAGGGGTGGCAGGCCGTACGGGTCAAAGTATTCGCCCTGCTGTTCTGTCAAGTACACGTCCACCCAATGTTCACCGGGCCGATCCATCGGGTCCGTGTTGAGAACGTGGAGTGGAGGTGGAGAAGTCACACAGGACGTTGCGCGCCTTGTCCACTTGAATGATGTTGTCAAACTCGGCGTAGCAGATCACATTGACGGTGCTCCGGAGGGCTCGTGCAAAGTGGATTTCCAACCGTAAATTGCCTTGCTTGGCGAGGGCCAGCTGATGGTCGTTCTCTAAGGTGGGGGTCAGATCGAAACAGAACAACGTGTATCCGTTCGCGTAGTCCTCCCGACTGATCATATTCCCTTCGTCCTGGTTGATTTCACCGGTGGCTGTAAACAGGCTCTGATAGGCTCGAATGAAATTCGCGCGCCCAAAGTTCGGTGTTAAGGCCGTGGCTGGGACCTGTTGTCCATCCACATGCAGGGCCACAAAATTGATGCCGAAATGTTTAAAGTCAAACGGGTTCTCTGGGTAGGCTCCACTGAAACTGGTATTTTCTACACAGGCCAGGATCAATCGCTTGGGTAGTTCCCCCAGGAACAGATTTTCTTTGTTGGCGCTCATATTTCCAGTAGACACAGAGAACACTTTGGTTTGCACAGGTCGGATAGGGTACTGGGCTGGTTTTGTTTCCAAGGCTTTGAGGTGTCCCAATTGAACGGCTGGATTCGGTTTCACTTTTCGGACATACAGGACTGCGTCTTGGATGACAATCTTATAGTCAGCTGCATGCCCGTCTACGTTAGTGGCCATCAAGGCGAAGGTCGGAGGCGCCCGTATCAGTCGGATTTTGATGGGGATCTTGTTCAACAGGTACCGGTCTTGCATGAACATGTCTGCGTGCAGTCGACCCATGAGATCCACCGAGACGCCGTTCGCGGTCAAAGCCTTCCGTTTGTTATATCCCACATTGTCGTTCTCTACGCCCATGTGCTGGGCTGTGTCCTGGTAGAATAAAGCGGCTGTCAGTTGAGATTTTTTAGCCTCTCGCCCATGCGACAACAGCGTCTCGATGTAGGCTCGATAGGGGTACGTGTTGGTCGAGTCACTGATGAGTTTGTCGCTGAGAAATATATCCACCTGTTGAAACATCGAGTGCAGCCAGAGATTCGTCGGGCCCACCGTTGCTTGGTCGACGATTCTGGAGCCATCTCCATTGACGATCTTGGCTTTCACATACAAGTATGTATGGGCTAAATCCACATAGGCCGTATCCGCATTACTGATGGTGAACTCGATGGGCCCTGTTTCGTTGATGCTGGAGAGCGAGAGATGCTCCACCCATAATCCTTGTTCGGCACGTGGTCTGTGTGGGCGGGACGGTCCACAAATCAAATTCACTGTTGGTCGAGGGGTAGGACTCTGCGTGGATCAAGGACATGTTTTAAGAAAGGATATCCTGGGTCTTCGATGTGCGTCGTCGCTGGGTCGGTCGTCGACTGGTGCGTGGTCTCGGTGGTGCAGGTCTTTTATTCCCTACGGTGCGTTGTGCTTTGGCCACTAAGACGCCTCCTGCTTCTTTGGCCCGCCGTGTCAAGGCTTCTTTGGGTGCCGTACCCCCCAAGACATCACCGGCGACTTGCAGTCCACTGCGTAACCGCTTTTTGCCGATTGCTTTCACCCCACGCGTCACCAAGGGCAGGAACGTTTTGACGATGCTCCCGAGTATGTTCCCCAGTCCATGTCCTCGTTGCATGCGTGTACCACTAAAGACCGGAAGGCCACCGCCGGCCTGTTGGGCATAATAATCCATATAGCTGCGTGCATCGCACTCGTAAGGAACCTTCATTATACAAAGTGGGGAGCACGTGTTTGTCGAAAATGAAGTGTCAGCACCACTTTCCCGAGTTCGAATGCCACCGGTCGTCCCGTGTCATCTCTTATATCCACCGTGATCGTGTTGATGTCGGTTTGTCGTACGGGTCGGTAGAGCATGTGGGTGAAACTGTGGGTGACTTGATCTCCATACGTCTTTTTTATGGGCACCACCCGCAACAGAGGTGTGTTGATATCGCCCACGATGTGGTTGTCCACCACGTCCGAGTAGACGTAGAGTCCGTACATACCCGACTTCATATCCATCGGGATCTCGCCTTGGTGGGCGGTGGGACCAGTGAACGTCTGTTGATCGAAACCCAGCATTTGCTGTAGGATAGGACTCAGTACGACACTCGCGTTGGCGGTGACGATAAACTGGGCGTTGTAATCGAAGCCCACGTGATTCTTGAAGGGATAGGCTTTGATGGGTCTTGAAGTATTCGTGACCTCCCGTAGAGCCTTATAATGCAACAGTCTTGACAGCCCACCCATGAACTCCTTGGGAGTATCGTATTGGCCTTCGGGGAGGGTGAGTCGGGTGTCTTTTCCTTCGTAGGTCACCTCGTACCACACTTCATTGGCTCGCACGTTGTACCACGAGTAAGGGTATTGGATATCCACGAGGCCACATTCCCAGCACCCAGGTAAATGCAACGATTGCGGTAACTGGGTCACGTACTTGGCCAAGGTGTTGTCAGGAAACACATCCAGCGAACTGTTACTGGGTAGGGTGAGGTAAAACATGGCGACTGAGCTGTCCTGCTGCTGCTGTTGGTTTTAATAGGTGTTCCAGGCCTTGTGCGGTTGTGTCCGGCGTCGTGTTCGTCGCGGTGACTTGCTACGTGTCACGGCTCTGGAGATGTGGGGTGTCTTTATCAAGGATGGTTTTTTAAAGGTCTGAAAAGAAGGTGCCCGTTGTGGTGGTGGTGTTTTGGGGGGTGACTCCGGTTCCCATTCGGATTCCCAAGAAGGTAGTGGGCCACTCGGCGATTGCTGGGTTCGCTGCATAAAGGCCCAGCGGTGGGGGTTCCCAACCAATTCCTGTGGTACATGCATGTTTTTCAAGCCTTGAGCGAAGACGTCCCATCCTCGAGGATCCGTGTGCGACCTGCGTTTGCGCATCAGATCATTCACTAAATCCGTCATGTGGGTCCCGGGGACCACCTGATTCTGTACCAGTAGTTCGCCTTTATCATTCCAAGTCATGTTAGGATTCTGTTTCATCCGTTGTAATACCAGGCCAGCTTGTTTCTTGAACGATGCAGGTACACTCTTCAGCACTTCGTCTTCCACCCACTGTGGGGCTGTGGGTGGTACCCCTGGTAATGGCGGCTGTTGGAGCCGTGCTGAGGTCGGTGGTGTGTCACATGGTGGTGGTGGTGGTGGTGGGATAGAGAAGGTTTTGTATTGGTCCATGAACGTCATGTACCGTTGAAGCGTCTCATTGTACCGTTGTACTTTCTCACTGTCGCTTAACCCCGGTCTCTGTAAGATTTGTTGCATCTCTCCATCGAGGGTGTTTATGGTCTTCACCGTAGGTGGGACAGGGTAGGGCGATTGGAGGTTTTGAAGGAACCGTGGTTCGACGAGGACCATTTTTTTTCGTGTGGTTCATTGTCGGCCGAAGAGCCCACCCAATACTGGACCCAACACGGAAGCGGCCAAGGGTGCTAAGATGGCCCCGAGAAAGCCGCCTTTCTGTAACACCTTTTTCTTTTGTGTTTGAGGGACCCACTTCTGGACTAGGGTTCAGAGACCTGTCTTATGCTTGGCCAACTTAGCCTTCTGAGCCGGAGTCAGTGGTACGTTGCCTTTTAACAGGTTGTACCCGATCTCGCACAGACAGCGTACACGGTCAGGGTCCGCACCGCGTACAATGGTTCGGACCAACTCGGGTGGGGCCGTCTTCAATACACGGAGCGTGGGGGCGTGCTTCCGTACTCGCGCAGACATCATGTACAACTAATGCCAGAACCCACAACTCTGTCCTTTTTATCTACCTCAGAGAACAGAGACAAAGTCAACCATGCTGTGGTATTCATTCTTTTTATTATCTCCATCATCAAACACACACACTCCAGCTGGGGGAGCCACTGTGGGTGTGTTTACATTATTTTTGCATGTACACGTGGTGGGCCTCTCCGGGAAAGATGCCGGTCCGTAGTCGAAGGTGATCGGGGGTGGCTTGCTTGATGTCGAAGAGCATATACCCGTGCTCAGGGGTTGTGGCATCTTTAAAGGCTTCCAATGCAAACGGTGTGCGGCCGGGATACATCTGTCTCGCCAAGTGCAGCAGTTGAGTGAAAACCACCAGGTAGTGGGCATTTAAGCTGATGTTCCGATGTCCTTTGTTTTTACTGAACAGATTCTGCACAATATAGATGATGCTGAGCCGTCGATGATGGCTGCCTTTGGTAAAGAGTTGGGTGACCCGCGCACCAACCAAAGACTCCATCTTAGGGTGAACGGGCACAGAAAATCCGTTAGGAAAAAGCAATTGCTTATAGGTAGGCATTTTTCTGGACCCGACCACGGCTGGGATAACTTTAGTATTCAGATCATAGACGTCGTCTATCCATCTACTAAGGATTCCCCTTTTGGATTTGAGAGAAAAATCCGAGAGCGGGAATTATTCTGGATGCTAGAACTTGGGTCAGTGTTTCCGTTTGGTTTAAATGATAATGTCAGTGGGCTCGGCAATGCTACAAACCGCCGTTCAAATATATCCAACATTACCCAACTATTTAAACCCCATCAACGGAGACATCGCAGCCATGGTTGGCGAAAGTTTAATAGTTCGATGATTCACGATCATATCACTTTAAATTACTTAGTGGGTTTAACTAACACACCCAATAGTATACATAGCTTACGTACAGTTCTGTATGCGTTACCTCTGAGAGCTTTAGATCAAATAGCCAGAGATATACAACAATCTGCGTCTTCAGGAAATATAATACCATCAAAAATCATTAAAGTATGTCAAGATATAGCGTATTTTCGGTTGTATCGTCCAGTGAACATAATCGAAACATCTCAAGATCGGCTTTTCTTGAAACTCAACTACTTAGATAAAGGACTGGACATCATTAATTTACCTCGAATCCTGAATGATCCAGAGGTACGCAACGCTGTACCAAACTATTTTAAGTTCACAGAGCCTCCTTGCATTTCATATAAGTACACTAAATCTATAGCCACCAAAATATTCAATTACTCCAATGCTGTCCAGGAGTTTGACTGGAACTTATACACGTCAGGAGGCTATAGTTGTGATTGTGAATCGTCGAACTTTATCTATACACCATGCAAACATATTGTGACTGGTGACCTTGATGTGGTGAGTGATAAGGATCTGAAATTACTCCTGATGAAAGGACCTAAATATAGAGCCAAGAAGAATAAATCTGCAGGCCGACCAGAAGATAGTCCTGTCTGCATTGGAACAGTACGTTATTGATTGGTCTAAGCGAGAAAAAGTTGAACCTACAGTACTCGCTGATTGGCTGGACCTCACCAAGAGCAAGGTCGTTGAAACAATCCGCCATATTGACAGAAGTACTCTTCCCCAAGCAAAACCAGTACTGAGAAACCTCAATTCGCAAGAAGTTCTAGCAAATCTCCAGAGTAAATTCGTCATAGTCCCAGCAGACAAAGCTCCGAATAATATAATATTCATATGTAAATATTACTATTACCAGGTGCTGGTTAAAGAATTGAGTGTAGACATACCTTCATCAAATACGTCTACTTACTCCCAAACTGCATTTACTCTGGAAGATTTATTTAACAATCACAAAAAGTTTCTCAGGGAAAGAGGTATTTGTCTTCCAACCAATCATAACGACATACCAAAACTATACTGGACTCCCAAAATGCATAAATCACCATACAAAGCTAGATTCATAGCTGGTTCTAGAAGCTGCACCACCAAGCTTCTTTCAACCCTATTGACGAGGGCCCTTCAGGAGGTAAAAGCATTTTGGGAAAGGTATTGCGCCATTATTTCTAAGAACTCTGGCGTTGAATGTATGTGGATATTGAAAAACTCAAAATGTCTTACGGAAGAACTTGATGCTAAAGGTCACATACCGTACAGACATGTATCCACATGGGATTTCTCGACTCTCTATACTACAATCCTCATCAGGACCTTATTGACCGTCTAAGTTCATTAATAGTATCTGTGTTCAAGAAAACTGATCGTAGATATATTAATGTCGGAAGCCATAAAGCATTCTTTAGCTCTACTACATACAAGAGATATCATTCATGGGATGTTTCTTTGTTGATAGAGTTGCTTGAATTTCTCATTAAAAATATCTATGTGAAATTTGGCAACACAATATATCAGCAGCATATAGGTATTCCAATGGGTACTAATTGTGCACCCCTGTTGGCTGACCTGTATCTGTTCTCTTATGAATATGACTATATGCAGGCGCTTTCAAAAACCGATCCATTCAAAGCCCGTTCCTTCTCATTCACCAAACGCTATAGACGATCTTCTCGCTGTGGATAATCGCTATATAAATGACGCAGTGAAGGATATATATCCACCTTCACTGGATTTGAAGGAAACTACAGATAGCCCTACAGGCACATCATATTTAGATCTATATCTCTATAAAAATGAATCGGGCATTCTCTCTCGTCGACTTTATGACAAAAGAGATGATTACAATTTCGACATCGTAAACTATCCCTTTCTGGACAGTAATATTCCAGTGGGACCTGCATATGGCGTATACATATCTCGCTTAGTAGCATTTGCTAGATCCTGTGTTAAATGTGACGATTTTAATCAACGTCACAAAACATTGGTGCAGAAACTTAAAAAACAGGGCTATTCCACCAAGCGCCTACACTCAAAGTTTCTCAAATTTGGCGATACATATCGCATGCTGATAGCAAAATACGAACGTAGCGTGCAAGATCTATGGCGCTACGTTTCGTAACTTGTGTCTAATTCCGCTTAACCCGGGGCTAGGGGCCGTATGAACCCATGTACTTCAAGATCCTCATGGTACTCATATGAACAGTCACAATCAAAGCGTGACTGAGATACATCTTTTTTTAGATGACGACTCTATAACGAATATTATGGATTAAGAATACTGATCAGCGATACGGATTTGATATTTTTGGAACATCATGATGTCTTGCCGGCATCATTGAAAACTGTTGACCGCTTCTCTCTTGCAGGAAACAAGCCTATGTTTATGTATACTATGATTGTCTTTTTGAATTTGGTGCTAATACTGTTATATGGAAAATGGAATAGGTCTTTGGATTATGGACGCGGATATTCTCTAATGGACGACGGCTGGATTATGAATGACGGACTAGACGCTTGTAATGAGATCATCCAGAACCACCAAGGTGTCCGGTTCCAAATCGGGCAGGTTATGTAGGCCTTCCACGAACGTGATGTGGGGCATTGCTGCATACGCTGCCTGTCATTCTCCGTAACACCACATGACTCGGGCAATGGGTGGGGTGATCATGCTGTCGGCGTGTTGAAGGAGCTTCCTGACGAAGTGCGTTTTGCCGGAACCCGTCGGTCCTGCGATGACGCAAGTGAAGGGATGCTGCCACCAGGGTCCATGGTTCGAGGTGTATCCGCTGTCGTGGTAACCCGCTCTTGTAAATTTGGTACGAGTGAACTGGAGTGATGGTGGTGGGTACAACGTCGGTCGTCGTTGTCTGTTCACTGCGAGGGATGATGGTGGTGGGTACAACGTCGGTCGTCGTTGTCTGTTCACTGTGAGGGATGAAATCCGGTGGGTTTTCAGACGTAGTGGGTGTACTTGGTGTAGGTGTGGAGCTTGGTGTGGAGCTCGTTGTGGCTTGTACACGGGGTGTGGTGGTGACTGGGCTCGATACGGGGTTGACTGGTGCTATCTGTAGACTGGTTTCACTGATGGCTGGTGTTCTCAGTTGGTTAAGTAGCGTGCTGACATAGGCTGCGTCGTAAAACACACCTCCGTACAACACACTCAGCAGGGTTAGCACTATCACCACAAAGCCCACTTGCGCTTTGCGCGTTTTGGGAGACGCTGTGTTCAGACGCAGCTGCTGTTTGTCCATAGCACCGTGGTCGAACGTGGAATGAAGGATGACGGTAGTGGTGTCTGGCTTTATAGTCGTTTCACCTGGTTGGCAGCGACCCAGGAATTGAAGGAACTGGGCCAGCCTTGTCATTTGACGAAATGAAACAGTTTGCCACGTCGACGTTCCGTTTTCAAAATCTGCTCCACCGTGTAGTAGTCTTGCTGTGTTTTTACGACAGGCTGTAATTCCATCTCGTAAAACGTCCCTAGCAACGGTTCCCCTTGAAGATCTTCCAGTTCATAGACTCGCTGCTGTTGGGGTAGGCGCCGTTTAATCAGGAAGTGCTCATCGCTCCAGTTGGGCAAGTAACTTTTCTCAAATTGACCTTTGACTTTACTAATCCGTACAGGGTCCCCGACCTTGTACACCGCCTTCGGCGTTCGCTGCGATGGCCTGGGGTACAAGACACGCCGGACTTGGGCTTCATTGCGTTGGGTCACTGTAATGGGGGCTCTCTCTATACTCCGGTGACAGGCTCGATTGTAACCACTCACAAGTTTCGGGAGAACATCGATGTACCGCCTTGTATTCTTATAGGTGAAATATTTATACATGCGGCCTTTGAATGTCCTGTTGAACCTTTCCACCACGGAAGCCTTGGTCTCGTTGTACGTATGGAAGAAAAACACCTTCTGGGCTTTCAGAAACTGTTGGAACGGTCTGTTGAGGAATTCCGTGCCTTCGTCGGTTTGCAAATACAAAGGTTTGCGCCCGGTCTTGAAGATGTCTTTGAACGCCGCTATGAGATTCGCCCCCGTTTTCGTCCGGATGGGTACCACCCACGCATACTTGGATAGGATATCGATGCACGTCAAGATATACCGATTCCCATCGTTGTGTTTGGCAAAGGCGCTCATATCGACCAAATCCGCTTGCCACTGGGCATCTATTCCTCCCACGATGACCCGGTTCCGTAGAAAATGGCGACGGACAGATCGATGTAAGGTATAGGTGTCTTGTTTTCTTAACCAATCTCGGACTTGGGCACGTTGTATCCCCTGGGGTTTGGCCGCTCGATAGAGAGCCGACAATGCACTATAGGCCGCCGGACTGTCGGGACTGTAGTATAAGTTATCCAACACCTTCTCCCAGCGCTTCATGGTGACAAATGATGATGGATCCTGGCTCTATCGTTTATTTATAACGGGTATATCTTGGGCCGGAGTTTCTTTCTGATTTTCTTCGTTGGCTTCCACAGTGTCCATGGTAAATGACCAGTCCAACTCGTCTGATGACCGCTTGATAAGCACTTGATCCACATCTACCACGGCATCTTCAATGCAGACCATAGATCAGGGTGAAGGGTAAAATGGACTGTACCCCCATCTAGCCGGGCCAATTGAGCAAAGAAAGGGCCGCGTCGGATGTACACATCGTGACACAAGTGAATGAGGTCGCCGTCCAGTTCACCAGACAACACCCGTTTGAATTTGGTCCAGCCCTCCCGGGACAGACGAATGTGGGCCGGGCACGGTTGTGTAGGGTCCGCATCACAGATGTCTCCCACCTCCTCCATGATATCGACCTTATCCGCATACACGTGCAGGAAAACCTCGTGGGTCAAGCTGAGATACGCCAGTATTATATGCTCCGTCATGGTCAGTACGTGAATGGTACCAGATTTGACTGTCTCTCGTATTTATAGGGAGAACCCCGTGAGATCAAAGGATCGGGTGGTCATGTCACTGGGCTGACTGAGTCTAGCCGGGTAATCAATGGCATCGTCGTCTGGTTCATGGCTAGACATTTGTTCATTGGGTTCTGCCGCCGCTTCTCTCAGGGCACGAGCCCACTCCAACTCGTCTGATGACCGCTCGTCCGGTGTAAACAGCTGGTCCACGATAGGCACCACTTTCTCGAAGGCTGTCCACAGATCGGGGTCTAGGGTGAAGCCTCGCGTAGGGTCTTGGTAGCGGCCCAGGCGTGGGAAGAAGGGTCCACAGTATACGTAGATGGCATTGTCTATGTGGATGAGGTGTCCATCGAGCTCGCCGCTCAACACCCGTTTAAATTTGGTCCAGCCGTCACGGTGTAGCGTAACCGTATTCGATACGGTCTCAGCGCGCGACCAGCAAACATCTCCACGGTCTTTCACGAGGGTGACTTTATCTTCATATACGTGTAATCCCACCCGGGGTGTAAGGGGAAGGATGGCTCGTAGAACTGGTGACATGGTTGACCCAATGACGATCGTTGAATGACGCACACTGTGTCTGACCCTCGTATTTATGGTGAGGTCCCACTGTCAATGCCACAGCGCCAGGGTCAATAGGGCACAGACTATTGTGAGGCCAACCAGCCGTCGCTGGTTCCGGCGTGAGCGATCGTGGTCCATAGCCCGAGCATCAAGGATGGCTGTCATAGTCCAGTAGTGGTGAGTGATGGCACACCTCTCCATCGAGTGCACTCTGTCGAGGACCGCTTCTGTGAACTCTTTCATGATCTGGCGTCGCCCCTCGTTGTCGTCGCCATCTGCAAACATGGACCGGACCACTGCTCGGTAACCCGTGAGTGAATTAACCACGGTCGCATGCTGTAAAATGCGAGTCGCATAGGGATGGGTGTCCGTCATGGCTCTGCAACCGTAGAAATGGAGGTGTAGGATCCAGAGAGACGTGTTTTATAGACCATGTCACACATGCGCGCCTAGACGTCGGGTGTAGTCCGTGATACGTATTATTCTGATGGGTTAGTCCAAAAAAGAGAGCAACAACAACACAGATTACAGATCAATCCTTTTATTATGCGTGAATCGGGCGTAACCTGTGAACATCATAGGAATGCATGTAATAACCTGTCTGTGGGGTTTTTCCACAATGTCGTTCACCTTCGTGTCTTTTCGGGTACGTCCGTGTCTTTTCGGTAAAGTACGTGTCTTTTCGGTAAAGTCCGTGTCTTTTCGGTAAAGTCCGTGTCTTTTCGGTAAAGTCGGTGTCTTTTCGGTAACGTCCGTCATCCGGGTATATATGAGGGTATTGAGGGGGGCGACTGTATGTGACGTGTTGTATGTGTTTTTCTCGGCGACGTCCGTGTCTATCATCCGAGCACATCACGTCTGCGCCTGCATTGGGGTATGTATGAGGGTCTTCATGCGCGCGCGCTGCCGATTCACCCACGCACTTCCGGACAACCCGCGCGCGCTGCGGCATCAGATCACCCCCGCGCGCGAGCGCTGCGGCCGGAGTAACCCGCGCGCTGCGGCCGGGGGGGCCGGGCCGGGCCGGGCCGGGAAAAAACCCGGATGTTGAACATCCGGATCCTACGTGTAGGGGAAAAATTGGAACTCTTCTGTGTTCGAAGGTAGTTTTAGTGAAACCCGGAAGTGACGTCACAACCCACCAAACCACAACCATGGACCCCTAGTGGTGGGTTAAAACACACCCCCACGCATCCCCCAACATGCCTGCTTTCTATACTACCGTCAGACGGCGCATGCGCAGAGTCTTGCACACGGACGAACCATGAGTCGATACATTACAAACTCCACTAGAGCTTCAAAATAAGACCTCATACGACACCATAGGACCATTAGGGGCTCACCTAGACCCCAAACCGTTCACCCCGTATGGACCTATACCTCCATAGCCATGCAGTATAGGCCTATGGGCCTACCCAGGCCTCGGTGAACTTTTTCCAAAAATTTCACCGTTTCGCTTCGAAACCCTTCCCATCGTGTTCTAAATAACGAGACGTGAAAAACAAGACCAAACAACCCATATCACAATGAACGTGTGTGAATTTACCAGGTTGGACCTATACCCCATAGCCAGCCTATGGGCCTACCCAGGCCTCGGTGAGCTTTTTCCAAAACTTTCACCGTTTCGCTCCGGGACCCTTCCCATCATGTTCTAAATGACGAGACGTGAAAAACAAGACCAAACAACCCATATCACAATGAACGTGTGTGAATTTTCCAGGTTGAACCTATACCCCCATATAGCCAGTATGGGACTATATGGGCTATATGGTACTTTTCCAAAAATTTCACCGTTGCGCTCCGAGACCCTTCCCATCGTGTTCTAAATGACGAGACGTCAAAAACAAATCCAAGCAACCCATATCACAATGAACGTGTGTGAATTTCCCAGGTTGGACCTATACCCCCCCATGGCCAGCCTATGGGCCTATATACAGACCTCACCGATTCGCTCCGGGACCCCTCCCATTGTATTTTTCTCGGCGAGACGAGAAAAACGAGACCCCACAACCCATAGTAACACCCACAAAAAAAAATTGACCATCCCCATACCCCATACAGGCATTTTCCCTTATATTGTATAATACAGACCCCTATTGTAGGGGTAAAGTCCGTTTTCCGCTTTTTATAGTTTCGGAAAAAAATCCTAATTTCACATGCACCCACCCCATTGACTTGATAGGCAGGCCCCGATAAGCCCGGGGACCGATATTAGCCCTTTTGGCTAGAGTTGATAGGGATTTTCCCCTATTTTAGGGGTAAAGTCCGTGTTCCGCTTTTTATATTTTCGGGGACAAATCCTAATTTTACATGCACCCACCCCATTGACTTGATAGGCAGGCCCCGATAAGCCCGGGGCACGATATTAGCCCTTTTGGCTAGAGTTGATAGGGGTTTTCCCCTAGTTTAGGGGTAAAGTCCGTGTTCCGCTTTTTATAGTTTCGGGGACAAATCCTAATTTTACATGCACCCACCCCATTGACTTGATAGGCAGGCCCCGATAAGCCCGGAGACCGATATTAGCCCTTTTGGCTAGGGTTGATAGGTGTTTTCCCCTATTTTAGGGGTAAAGTCCGTGTTCCGCTTTTTATAGTTTAGGGAAAAATCCTAATTTTACATACACCCACCCATGACTGGATGCCCCGTCACGAATGCTTCACTTTGATACCTCACTCGACCCAATCGGACCATGCAGCGTATTTGAAGTCTGGGGACTACTTTTTCTCCGCGGAAGCTTTTTCCCGCGACCGCATCACCACCAGACCGCATCACCGCGGAAGAACACATGTTCGGTCGCCTCCGTGTACGACATTGTGGGAAAAACCCCACAGACAGGTCAGTACATGTCTTGATCACGTGATCGCCACGTGACCACCCCCTTAAATTTTACCCGGGGGAACAAATAAGTGGGTCAAACTGCGGGTAAATGCCGTGGACATACTACTAACATTGCGCTTGATGATTGTTTAGCACCGAACTCTACATGTAATAATTTCAAGTTTCCTAAGTGTGGAGACCGTGGATGTCTCACGTGTCCACTCTTTAATACTTCAGCTTCATTTAGTTAAGCATTGACTGGTAACTCATATTCTGTAAACTCGTATGTTGATCTTAGTTGTTCTACTACAAACTGTATTTATTTAGTTTCCTGTAAGAAGTGTGGTCAACAGTATGTTGGCAAGACCACACAAAGACTCCATCTTAGCGTGAATGGTCACAAAAAATCCGTTAGGAAGAAGCAATTGCTTATAGGTAAGCATTTTTCTGGACCCGACCATGGCTGGGATATCTTTAGTATTCAGGTCATAGACGTCGTCTATCCATCTACCAAGGATCCCCACTTTGGATTTGAGAGAAAAATCCGAGAGCGGGAACTATTCTGGATGTTAGAACTTGGGTCAGTGTTTCCGTATGGTTTAAATGATAATGTCTGTGGGTTCGGCAATGTTACAAACCACCGTTCAAATATATCCAATATTACCCAGCTATTTAATCGCAGCCATGGTTGGATAAAGCTTAATAGTGCGATGATTCACGATCATGTCACTTTAAATTACTTAGTGGGTTTAACTAACACACCCAATAGTATACATAGCTTATGTACAGTTCTGTATGCATTACCTCTGAGAGCTTTAAATCATATAGCCAGAGATATACAACAATCTGCGTCTTCAGGAAATATAATACCACCTAAAATCACTAAAGTATGTCAAGATATAGCGTATTTATTCGGTTGTACACTGTTATAAATTACCGTTATTTCACAGTAAATGTATGTTGGAGTTTACAGTACATTTAATCGTAAATACATTAATCTGTCAACTGGAATGAGTAAACTGCGCACAAACGTGACATAAAATTCCTATTTTCTCTGAAAGGAGGTTGATATCCTTGCACACGAAACGACCAGTTCCAGGAAACATCCGACACATGCGTTGTATGATACAACATTCAGAGCATTATCAGAACACGCAGTGGGAAGGACGCCAGAGCTAACTTCAATTTTCGGTCTAAATGCGGTTCGGTTTTCGTTTTCTCTGACTTGAGTTGTGCCCCACTTATCAATTGTATATTCATGTAATAATTTCACAGATTACTTCGTGATTATTTACGAAACTTGTGACCGCATGGGACGAAGACCTGAAATACGTGAACGTGCAATGGCCATTTCGGCCTTCCAGTGACCTACGTTTCTGCGAAACCGATAATTGTAGACAACGGTGCCACGTAATTCTACAGATTAAATGATGTTAAGAAAATGGTAATTGATAATAACAGTGCAACCTAATTTACAGTTAAAGCCTGTCAAAAAATAGTAATGATAAAATACGGTGCAACATTTTACAGTTCAAAGCCTGTTAAAAAGCGGTAATTTTAAAATACGGTGCAACGTAATTTTACAGTTCAACGTACTGGCACCTTTTCTGCCAGTACATTTAACTGTGAATTTATGGTGTGATTTATAACAGTGTATCATCCAGTGAATATAATCGAATCATCGCAAGGTCGACTTTTCTTGAAACTCAACTACTTAGATAAAGGACTGGAAATTATTAATTTACCTCGAATCCTGAATAATCCAGATGTATGCTACGCCGTATCAAACTATTTTAAATTCATAAAACCTCGTTGCATTTCATATAAGTATACTAAATCTATAGCCACCAAAATATTCAATTACTCTAATGCTGTCTGCAATTTATACAGGTCGGGAGGCTAAAGTACTGATTGTGAATCGTTGAACTTTATCCATACACCATGCAAACATATTGTGACTGGTAACATTGATGTAGTGAGTGATAAGGACATAAGATTACTCTTGATGAAGGGACCTAAATATAGAGAGCCGAGAATAATAAATCTGAAAGCCGACCAGAAGAGAGTCCTGTCTGCATTGGAACATTACGTTATTGATTGGTCTAAGCGAGAACAAGTTGAAACTACAGTACTCGCTGATTGGCAGGACCTCAGAGCAAGGTCAGTAGTATATAAAGGCTATTACGAGTCGTATTGACCTACTTTTTTGTTCCCCCCGGGCCGAATTTGGGGCGTAACTTGATCACGTGACGATCATGTGATCGTTGGGGGAAAACTACCTCCAGCACAAGAGAGTTCCAATCTAGGGGGGGAGGTAACTCTGGGTGACTATAGTTCCGGCAACCTGTAACCTTTGTATTCCTCCGCGGTGATGCGGTCTGGCCGCGGTTTTGGCGGTAATTCGGTCTCGGGAAAAAGCTTCCGCGGAGAAAAAGTAGTCCCTAGATAAAATGGTCCGATTGGGTCGAGTGAGGTATCAAAGTGAAGCTTAGGTGAAGGGGCATCTAATGGGCTGGGTGTGGGGTTGAACTATCGGCATTCTGCGCATGCGCGGTGGCCCAAGGGTATGAAAATAGACGTTTTGGAGCTAGGGGAGCCCCTAGTGGTCCAATGGGATCGCGTGAGGTATCAAAGTGAAGCATTCGTGAAGGGGCATCTGATGGGCTGGGTGTGGGGTTGAAGTATCAGCAATCTGCGCATGCGCGGTGGCCGAAGGGTATGGAAATAGCCGTGTTGGAGCTAGGGGAGCCCCTAATGGTCCAATGGGATCGAGTGAGGTATCAAAGTGAAGCATTCGTGAAGGGGCATCTAATGGGCTGGGTGTGGGGTTGAAATATCGCCATTCTGCGCATGCGCGGTGGCCCAAGGGTATGAACATAGACGTTTTGAGAGCTAGGGGAGTCCCTCATGGGCCGATGGAGTTGAGTGAGGTATCAAAGTGAAGCATTCGTGAAGGGGCATCTGATGGGTTGGGTGTGCGGTAGGAATATCATTCTGCGCATGCGCAGAAGCAATGCGGAGCTCTCGTCCAATCAGAAGCGAGTATTTCAAATTCGTCACAGAGCTGTCAGCCAATCAGAAGCGAGTATTTTGACCCGGTGCATTATGGGCCATATCCAAGACGGCGGCACGTATGTTCAAGATGGCGGCACATCCGGTGTCGAAAACTGGCCATTTCGTCGGGATGTGGTCACCTAGTGTCGAAAACTGGACCTTGTATGGGTCCTGCTAGACGTTTTGGAGCTAGGGGAGCCCCTAATGGGCCGATGGAGTTGTATGAGGTATCAAAGTGAAGCCTAGGTGAAGGGGTATTTGCTGGCTGGGTGGGTGCATGTAAAATTTTTCCTGAAAAAAAAAAAATACGGAACACGGACTTTATCGAAAAACCTGGGAAAATGCCTATATGGGGTATGAGGGGTATATAGGTCGCCGGGCTTAACGGGGCTTGTCTATCAATAGAGTTATCTCCCCTAGTTCCAGGGTGGGTGTATGTAAAAATTTTCCTGAAAAAATACGGAAAACGGACTTTATCCTAAATTACGGGGAAATGCCTATATGGGGTATGGGAGGTATAGGACCATCCTGGGAAACGTACTTCTATACATTTGCGGTAGGGTTGTGGGGTCTCGTTTTACTCGTCTCGTCATTTAGAACATGATAAGAAGTGTCCCCGTGCGAATCGGTGAAATTTTTGAAAAAGTCACCGAACCTCATATAGTCCCATACTTGGGTATAGGATCAATGTTTGTCCCCCTGGCAAACGTACTTCTATACATTTGCGGTAGGGTTGTGGGGTCTCGTTTTACTCGTCTCGTCATTTAGAACACGATAGGAAGTGTCCCCGTGCGAATCGGTGAATTTTTTGAAAAAGTACGATATAGCCCCATATAGACATATATATATATAAATATATATTCCCATACTGGGGTATAGGACCGATGTTTGTCCCCCTGGGAAACCCACTTCTCGACATTTGCGGTAGGGTTGTGGGGTCTCGTTTTTCACGTCTCGACATTTAGAACACGATGGGTAGGGTTGCGGAGCGAATTGGTGAAATTTTTTAAAAAAGTCACCAAGGCCTGGGTAGGCCCATAGGCCTATACTGCATGGCTATGGGTGTATAGGGCCATACGGGGTGGACATGCTGGAGTCTAGGTGAGTCCCTAATGGTCCAATGGGGTCGAGTGAGGTCTTATTTTGAAGCTCTCGTGCAGGAGCATCCGACTGGGCTAATGGTTCGTCCGTGTTCAGTAGTCTGCGCATGCGCAGTCTGGCCGTAGTATAGAAAACAGGCATTTTGGGTGCTATGTAGGGGTGTGTTTGGGTTAGAGATGGGCTAATCACGGTTCGAATGGGTCGTGTGAGGTGTCAAAGTGAAGCTTGTGTGAGGTAGAGTCAGAATGGTGTGTTTTTGAATGCAAGTCGCGTCAATCTGCGCATGCGCAGTTGGTTGTAGTAAGTAAAGTGGCCATTTTGGGGCAGTACATGAAGGTGTTTGGGGTAGAGATGGACCGCTATGGGTGCGAATGGGTCGTGGAAGGTGTCAAAGTGAAGCTTGTGTGGGGTAGAGTCAGAATGGCGTGCTTTTGAATGCAAGTCGCGTCAATCTGCGCAGGCGCAGTTGGTTGTAGTAAGTAAAGTGGCCATTTCCGGGCAGTACATGAAGGTATTTGGGGTCAAGATGGGCTATTCACGGTTCGAATGCGTCCTGGAAGGTGTCATCTTGTAGTTCTCGGGGTGTACATTCCGATTTGAGGGATGTTCGCGTCATCTGTGACGTCATCCGTGACGTCATCGGTACGAGTAGTAGCGAAAGTGGCCATTTTCGGGCAGTACATGAAGGTATTTGGGGTCGAGATGGACCGCTATGGGTCCGAATGGGTCGTGAAAGGTGAAGTGAAGCTTGTGTGGGTTAGAGTCAGAATGGTGTGTTTTAAAGTGCAAGTAGTGTTAATCTGCGCATGCGCAGTTGGTTGTAATAAGTAAAGTGGCCATTTTGGGGCAGTACATGAAGGTATTTGGGGTCGACATGGGTTATTCACGGTTTGAATGCGTCCTGGAAGGCATTATCTTGTAGCTCTCGGGGTGTAGACCTCGATTGGAGGGCTGTTCACGTCACCTGTGACGTCATCGGTGACGTCATCAGTACGAGTAGTAAGTAAAGTGAGTATTTTGGGGCAGTGAAAGGAAGGTATTTGGTGTAGAGATGTTCCATCCTTGGTCCGAATGCGTCCTGGGAGGTATTATCTTGTAGCTCTCGGGGTGTAGACCTCGATTTGGGAGCTGTTCACGTCACCTGTGACGTCATTGGTGACGTCATCAGTACGAGTAGTAAGTAAAGTGGGTATTTTGGGGCAGTGAAAGGAAGGTATTTGGTGTAGAGATGTTCCATCCTTGGTCCGAATGCGTCCTGGGAGGTGTCATTTTGTAACTCTCGGGGTGTAGACCTCGATTTGGGAGCTGTTCACAGGATCTGTGACGTCATTGGTGACGTCATCAGTACGAGTAGTAGCGAAAGTGTGCATTTTGGGGCAGTGAAGAAAGGTATTTGGGGTAGAGAGGGGCCATCCTTGGTCCGAATGCGTCGTGTCGGGTGTCATTTTGTAACTCTCGGCGTGCAGACCTCGATTTGAGGGCTGTCCACAGCATCTGTGACGTCATTGGTGACGTCATCAGTAGGAGTAGTAGCGAAAGTGGGCATTTTGGGGCAGTAAAGGATGGTATTTGGTGTAGAGATGGACCATCCTTGGTCCGAATGCGTCGTATGAGGTGTCATATTGTAAGCAGCGCTCGCCAACGCCAAGCTTAACGCTTCAACGCCCTGGTGAAATAGCTCAGAAGTTCTGATTTTCTAGATATTCCATGGAATTGACACCAATTCATCGAAATGCAGTGACGTCCGTCAACGCCCGTCGTTACGCCTTAACGCTCTTACATACCGACTTGACGTCATGATATAGACCGGAGAGAGAACAACAACAACAACAACAACAAGGATGACACATGAGAGAACAACAACAACAAGAAGTTTTTTCATATAGTTTATTTTCCCCAATGTTACATCATACCCACGCTGGGGAGCCGCGTTGGGTATGTTTACAACTCAAAAAGACTCTTGCCTAATCAGAGGCCACCATTTGTATCTGTCATATTCGTTCCTGTCCGTTAGATGTATTCTTGTCCAATCAGAAGTCTCCATTTCAGAAAGTTCCATCTTCGCCCATGTTCGCTCTGAATCGTTTATTCTAATCATCGG